>JAHHFK020000998.1:0-79442 GCA_024533555.2 Aedes koreicus | reverse complement strand
TTGGATTTGGATTGGATTTGGATTGGATTTGGATTGGATTTGGATTGGATTTGGATTGGATTTGGATTGGATTTGGATTGGATTTGGATTGGATTTGGATTGGATTTGGATTGGATTTGGATTGGATTTGGATTGGATTTGGATTGGATTTGGATTGGATTTGGATTGGATTTGGATTGGATTTGGATTGGATTTGGATTGGATTTGGATTGGATTTGGATTGGATTTGGATTGGATTTGGATTGGATTTGGATTGGATTTGGATTGGATTTGGATTGGATTTGGATTGGATTTGGATTGGATTTGGATTGGATTTGGATTGGATTTGGATTGGATTTGGATTGGATTTGGATTGGATTTGGATTGGATTTGGATTGGATTTGGATTGGATTTGGATTGGATTTGGATTGGATTTGGATTGGATTTGGATTGGATTTGGATTGGATTTGGATTGGATTTGGATTGGATTTGGATTGGATTTGGATTGGATTTGGATTGGATTTGGATTGGATTTGGATTGGATTTGGATTGGATTTGGATTGGATTTGGATTGGATTTGGATTGGATTTGGATTGGATTTGGATTGGATTTGGATTGGATTTGGATTGATTTGGATTGGATTTGGATTGGATTTGGATTGGATTTGGATTGGATTTGGATTGGATTTGGATTGGATTTGGATTGGATTTGGATTGGATTTGGATTGGATTGGATTTGGATTGGATTTGGATTGGATTTGGATTGGATTTGGATTGGATTTGGATTGGATTTGGATTGGATTTGGATTGGATTTGGATTGGATTTGGATTGGATTTGGATTGGATTTGGATTGGATTTGGATTGGATTTGGATTGGATTTGGATTGGATTTGGATTGGATTTGGATTGGATTTGGATTGGATTTGGATTGGTTGTGGATTGGATTTGGATTGGATTTGGATTGGATTTGGATTGGATTTGGATTGGATTTGGATTGGATTTGGATTGGATTTGGATTGATTTGGATTGGATTTGGATTGGATTTGGATTGGATTTGGATTGGATTTGGATTGGATTTGGATTGGATTTGGATTGGATTTGGATTGGATTTGGATTGGATTTGGATTGGATTTGGATTGGATTTGGATTGGATTTGGATTTGGATTGGATTTGGATTGGATTTGGATTGGATTTGGATTGGATTTGGATTGGATTTGAATTGGATTTGACGTATTCCGAGCGTAAAAGCCTCATGTTGGTTTGAGAAGACATGATGTAGTTAGACATCTTTATTCAAAATAAAGCCAAAGTAAGGGTGTGATCTGCTGTGCACAGTAGTCATCTCTAAATTATACGGTTTATGGCTGCATTTCACCTGCCTCGGAGTCTGCAAAAGGGTTCGAAGGTCGCCTTCTACTTGATCAATCCTGCTTGTTTGGTGCATCTTTTCCTTGTACTAGTTAGTTCGTTCTCGAGAACCTTTTTCATCGGGCTGTCGTCCGACATCTTTGCGCATGCTCAGCCCATTATAGTGGACCGATTTTTGCGGTATGAACGATGGGAGGCTCTGTCATCAACTTATGCAATTCGTGGTTCATTCGCCTTCTCCTCATACCGTATTCCATCTGCACTTAATCCCATAACTTTCCGTTTGTCGGCCAATCCATTGTCACACAATACTAGCAAAGGTGTGAACAGATTTCCATCCAGCTGGTTAGATGCAACGATGAGAAATAACCTGCTTCCAAAGAAGTCCAAGACGGCTTAAATTCATGATCAAGTCCAAGACGGCATCAGAACATGATCATCAATTAAAATCCGTCCTTTTCAGACCGACCAATTAAATTTTTCCAGTTGAAAAGTTCATTTGATTGGAATTTCTCTTGCTCACCGCTGCATATTCTCGTTGGTTGGCAACCAGTTGTCGCAATGTCAATGTGTTGAATAAATTGCTTCAAGGTTTTGCATCAGTCAGCAACCCATCCGAAGCCAACCTGTAACGACGAATAGCTAAATAAATTACTATCCGGTGTGAGCCAACCATTTCTAAGCAGCCGGTTGCTAGGCAGTTAGGATAGCGCATCGACGAAGAGTTAAATAAACTGCCTCGACAAAAGAGCGAGAAGAAGGCTAAAATTCAATCGCGGACCATTCTCACAATCTATCATCCATCGGTTCATTCAATTTTGCCAGCTAAAGAGTTCGTTTAATAGAAATTTCTCTAATTTAGCGTTGCATATACTAGTCAGTTGGCAGCTAGCGGTGGCCTTGAAACCATTCTCCCTTCATTTGTCACATGTAGTTTCAGGTTGACCAATTCAATTTTCTTAGGAAAGAATATGTTTTACCCGTGTACTGGGAAAGAGAAATACTCAACAGCTCGTCTAAAGTGTGCTACGCGTCGTACAATTGGGAATGGTCGCTATCGACGAAACACTTTCAGTAATTTCATAGAAAAAAGAACTATTGAGAACATATGCACGATTAGATTCCGATTTTGAGGCACCTTGGGTGTTAGTGGATTAACGGCTGAGCTAATAGAGGACCCACATATCGAAATATAGAAGTCAACTAGACCTGTGCGCCGATCTATTTCGAAACGGCGGCGGTGGCGCAGCCGGCGCAAAGCCGCGGTCGTCCTTGGCGGTGGCGGCGGCGGCGTGGATCGTCTCAACATATCCTTATGCTTATCCTTTTTAACTATTTGACTTTCTCGTGCACTGTTAAGACTATAGGATCACTCCAAGTCTTATATTTTTACAATTAACAAAACTGTTTTTTCAGCGTTCAGAGTTCGATTGCCAAGAGACGCTCTGCACATTTCGTAATTGTCGTGTATGGAAATAGTATAGTTTAGATCTTCACGAAGACGACGAGTCAAGATTTCAGCGCTGGCAGAAATTGAATACGATTTCACGGGGAATCTATTTATAATATATTAACGAATAATGATATATTCAATATATCAATATATCCAAAAATCTAAACATCTAAATATTTTAGAATCTAAAAATCTAAAAGTCTAAAAATCTCTATATCTAAAAAACTTAATATCTTTAAATCTTAAATATTTGTTGGTACCACTGACAGCTCGGAGCACGTTCTCAGCGAATAGCAGGTGCTATCGGGCGTAAATTTAAGTTTTTTTCTAGCCTTCTTGGCAACCGCACCCGATCAGCTGATTACGTTGTTGCCCAAAAGAAGATCCAACCCACCCGAACCCGAAGTAGTCATCATCATCACTAGTCAGTCGCACTTTAACCTGTAGTGAGAACAGTTGTAAAATATATTAAAATGTAACTGTTGTTTTGTAAGAAATTATCTCTCGTGCTTGTGCTTCTACCGTCTTAGCTGTGCTGCTGTTGCGTTCGTTGCCACTGCCCATCGTTCAGCCATCTAAAAACAGAACGTAGGATCTGGTTTTCGGTAAGCGCCAACATAAATTTGGTCCCGTGACCAGGATCATCCTTTGATGAAATGTGTGAAATGTAATGGCTTCTCACACTCCGAACGGGAGCAGCTCGTCTCGAATAAGCGTCTATGCTACAATTGTTTGAAAGGTAACCATCAAGTTCGGAATTGTCCATCAAACTTCCGTTGCAGGTACTTCAACCAGCGTCACCATAGCATGTTACATTCAGGCGAAACCACGAAACCTTTCAACGAAGCACCGCCAACTCGTACATCCATGCCGACTCAATCAGTGGAATCAAACGATCGCTCTACAGTAGATCCGGTTCCTCGATCGACTATTGCAGCCTCTGAAGTAGTTCCCCGTGTCGTTGTCAGTGCATCCGCTCCACAACCTCGTGAAGATGTTTTTCTTTTGACAGTATTGGTGAAGGTCGTCGATGCGTACGGTCAGGACCATCTAGCTCGTGCCCTCCTCGACAGCGCTTCACAGCCCTACCTCATTAACGATCGTTTTGCACGTAGACTGCATCTAAGGAGGGATCCTGTCAACGTAACCATCCAGAGGGCTGGAAAACTATCGAAGAACGTTCGTGAGTCAATCTACACTCGGATCAAATCGCGAAACGAACATTTTGAATGCGGTGTAGAATTTCTGTTGATGGATACTGTGACTGCCGATCTTCCTGCAAAGGATATCTCAGTAAAGGACTGGCAAATTCCGAACAGCTTGGCACTAGCAGACCCTTCATTTTACAAGAGCCAGCAAATCGATATGGTGCTGGGTGCCAAACATTTCCACTCCTTCTTCCCTAGCACCACTCGTCTTCAGTTGGTCGAGAATCTTCCGATACTGGTTGACAGCGTATTTGGCTGGGTCGTCACGGGGTCCACTAGCACGATTCATCCAATTCAACAGCAATCTGCCACTCCTAACATTGTTTCAGTTTCGATGATGACCCTCGAAGAGAGTATGGAACGCTTCTGGAAGACTGAGGAAACTACTCAGTTGAAGAACGCCATTGCAAGAACATCTACCAATCCACCACGACTAGGAACGATACAGGTCACTACATCGTCCGCCTTCCTCGGAAGCCTGACTTCGATACGATGCTTGGGGATTCCAAAAACAGTGCTCTTCGACGTTACGATCGAGAGAAGACTGAATCGGGATGCTGCCTTGAAAGAGGAGTACCACAAATTCATGAAGGAGTACCTCTCCTTCGGCCATATGCGACTGCTCGAGACGGACGACGGAACTAGCTCCCATACGTATTATCTACCCCACCATCCCGTAAGAAAGCAAGACAGCACGACTACCAAAGTTCGAGTAGTTTTCGACGGACCAGCTCCTACTTACCGGCTTCTCACTGAACGAAGCTCTTTGCGTTGATCCGGTGGTTCAAGATGAACTTCTCTCCATAATTTTGCGGTTTCTCACGTATCCAGTAGCTCTCGTCAGAGACATTGCCAAAATGTACAGGCAGGTGCTGCATCACCCCGATGATTTTCCTCTACTCCGCATACTATTCCATTTCCACTAAAGCGCTCCCGTTCAGACATATGAACTACAGACAGTGACCTATGGCCTAGCCTCATCTTCCTTTCTGGCAACCCGTACGCTTCAGCAGCTCGCAAAGGACGAAGGAGATGCGTATCCGTTGGCTGGCCCATCCTTACGTAAGAACTTCTATGTTGATGATTTCATTGGAGGAGCGAATTCGGTCGAGGAAGCTATCCAGCTTCGGGGAGAGCTATCTGAGCTACTCAACAAAGGAGGATTCGAGCTGAGGAAGTGGACCTCAAACCGCTTAGAAGTTCTTCAAGGTCTCAAAGATGACCAAATTGGCACAAAATCAAGCCTGCAGTTCAGTCCCAACGAAACTATCAAGGCTCTGGGCATTCATTGGGAACCTGAAACGGATTAACTTCGCTTCGACTCACAAATACTGCAACGGGATAATCCACCCACAAAGCGATCGATCTTATCGGACATCGCCAGATTGTTTGATCCCCTCGGTTTAATTGCACCAGTAGTTGTCCGAGCCAAAATTCTAATGCAGGAGTTGTGGTCACTTGCTTGCGGCTGGGATCATCCGGTACCAAAAACCATTTGTACGAAGTGGGAACAGTTTCGTCAAGAGCTACCAAAAATCGCCGTTTACAGAGTCGACCGTTACGCATTTCTACCAGAGGCCTCCGTGGAACTGCACACCTTTGCCGATGTTTCAACATTTGCGTATGGAGCATGCACATATGTTCGCTGTTCAAACGCCCAAGAAATCTTGAAAATCCGTATACTGGCTTCGAAGAGCAAAGTCGCTCTTTGAAACGATTGTCTATCGCCCGGCTAGAGTTGTGTGCTTGCGTATTGGCTGCACATTTGCACCATCGTGTGAAGGAGTCTATCGGCGTTCACGTGTCGGCATCGTTCTTCTGGTCAGACTCATCAGTATGTCTATACTGGCTTCGAGCGCCACCGAGAACATGGAAAACGTTCGTTGCGAATAGGGTTTCGGAGGTACAGCATTACACCCACGGAGGAAGATGGAATCACATATCCGGTTCAGAGAATCCCGCCGACCTTGTCTCAAGCGGAATGTCCGTCGAAGATTTCATCTGCAACGATATTTGGAAGCATGGTCCAGCTTGGTTGGCTCAACCTCAGCACACCTGGCCAATTTCGGAGTCAGTCGTCGAATCTGTGGATAAATTGGAAGAAAAAAACAGTCATCGTATCAGTTCAAACAACGTCCAGCATCAATCCGTGGTTTCTGCGGTGGTCATCGTATACACGGCTACTCCACACAATAGGCTTCTGCCTTCGTTTTGCTGATAAAGCCCGCTCTAAGACTAGAACACAGCCAATTGCAGCCCGCCAAGAGAGCAACCTCAGCCCAGAAATACTTACCGTTCAAGAGTTTGCCCGTGCCAATGCCCTCCTAATCAGATTTGCCCAACAAGATGCCTTCAAGGAAGAACTGAAAGAGCTACAACGAGGAAATCCAGTCTTGAAGCATTCGTTTACTCGGCGTCTACAACAATTTCTCGCTTCAGTGGAAATCATGCGAGTTGGAGGTCGTCTTGACCTTTCTCAGCTTCCTTACCAATCGAAACACCCTGCCCTCCTCCCAAAGAATCATCCGTTTTCCCGGATTTAGACCCCGCTCAGAATACAAGCTATATTTCTTGATATAACGAATCATAATATGAGACGTCAGATGCATTATTTACAGTGAAACTAAATATACGAACATTGATATTAAGCTACTTTTTATCAAGTGATACAGCTTGTAGTCTGAACGGCACATTACATTTCCTATTATTTTCGATAAAATGATGAAATATCATTCAGCAAATTTACCGATTCTTTAAACGTGAAGAAAATATGAAAGTTTGAAGGTAACCTTTGCCCTTCCATATTTAAAACATTACTCAAGCATAGATAGATAGTTGTGTTTGATTCGTCAGTATTCACTACAAATTGAGTTTTTTTCTCTCAATTAATGGTAGTCTTATACCACGGGATGTTTTTTCGCTGGATTTTAATCCCAGTGCATGTTTAATGTGGCCGGATTTTTTATTTTCCGTGTCGAAATTCCGTCAATCTCACCCCTTTGAAATTACATGAGAACAAAATCCTTGGACAAGATTCCCGAGGGGGTAGGCTACCATTTTTAATTTCAGGACAATCGGAGCTTTGAATGAAAAAAAGTATACATAGCCATGCAACATGACGTTACCTTGTTAACCTAAGAAAAGTTCATCAATTTCATTGCTAAAAAACTTACTTGCTGAATGTTAACGACCTATTGATTGCAGGATCGTACTCAATATCTCGATCCCTGTCTTCCTGCAAATTAAGACCAGCCTTTTGTTTTGCTTCGACTAAACATGTTTTACAAAACACTTTGTCAGGAAGCAAATGATAAGTAAAACCATTTTTGACAAATTTTGGTGCACCAATTTTTTTCCACAGATCGCTGGTTCGATTACCATTATTTGTGGTATCAATATGTACTCTCGCGATGGAAATTTTCTCGACATTTAAAGCGGACACTTTATTATTTTTAAATTCAAACTCACTCGCGAAATTGCTGAAAGTCGAAACACAAAAATGTACACTGCAATTGCTAGAACGAAATGACAAAGCTGATCACCGTCTCACAAGCACCCCTCTGGATGGCAAATCGCATCGAAATGTCATCATTTGCAATAAAAGTAGATTTCTAAAGGGCTAATGAACATAACTGAAGGGATGCATACACGGTGAAAAATTTTATCAGCGCGACTCAAATTGCCAGGCGGGGGGTTTGAGGTGCGTCTCAAATTCTGGGTTCAATCATCCAAAAAAAAAACACTCATCAATACCAATTCCACCCAGAAGAAACTGAAAGTTCAACGCCACACATTGAATTCCTTTCCACAAACCGCAACGACTGCCATTTACCTTCCGAAGAATTTGACATCAATCAGAATATGGTTCGCATTGTGTACAGTCTTCACACCACCATACGGCGTAGGTTTTGCACACGTGGCACTCAACAACGGAACCTGATGTGCCCCGTGGTGGAACGCCACGCCGGCCTTTTGACATTGACTTGAATCTTTGGGACCGCAGGGATTTCCCACTCTTCAAAGCAACAATTTCCACAGCAGGCGAATTCAGTGCGCAATGGATTCGCGGAAAAAGTCAATCTTCTCGAAACCTTCTCCTCCATCGCCGATTTCAGTTCCGAGTAGGTAGGTACAATTGGAATATGATTGGGTTTGACGTACCAACGTAGAAAATTAATCTTCGCTTCAAGGAACTTCGACTGTATGGCGGAGGAAAAAGAATGGAACTTGGCCTCTTTATGCGCTCGAATTCCGGTAAAGCCGACTTTCTTTAATACTAGACTCAAGTTGTCGCCAACCACCAACGACGCCGTTGACATGGCCCGGAGGGAAAACTTATTTCGTTAATGTACATTTCGTGTTGTTCGACTTACCTGGTTGGCCCCGGCGGCGGAGAAGTCTGTGTATGTTATTCCAACTGAGGTGAGCTAGCTTACGCTCTGTTGGCTTTCCGGTAAAAGTTCAAACGGAACGTAAAGCCTTTAATCGGTGTGTACCGCTACGGCAGCTGTGAGAGATGGAAAACTTTTCATCTGGCATGTAGGGATAAATGGGGCTTTAATTGCACCATGCAATGGATCGATTGATCGTCATTGCCAAGCAACTTTCCAACCCTTCTGTGCGAAAATGCATTCCGATTAACGGACATTTGCCGCCAAACACCATTTCGGTCGCAAAACCGCTCCCTTTATCGTCCCAAATGGAGATATCGCATCAGAACACACATCCACTTAATTTAATCAAGCCTTCAATCATGTTAACAGTCAATGAATTGATCGCTGCTGGTATTCGGCCGTTCGTTCCATTGTTCCGAAGAGCCAGGATATCGGTTGCAACGCGTTTTGTCCGTTACGACGAGGAACTCGGCCCGGATTGCACCCAGCCTTCAGTCGGTTCTAAATAGTGCCCTCGAATTAGTGATAAAAGACACGCAACGCCACCAGCGCCGTTGACCCACTGACTGACTGGCACCGCCTATACTCTGTTCGGCACTCCATGGAGGCATTTTAACCATTCGACCGTGGGCGTCAGCCGAAAGTGGCTAATAATTGCTGGATCCGTACATGGTTGAGGGCGAACAAAGCGTATAATTTCGAGATTATGATTTTTTTCCGACCTCGTCCCGTCCGGTGTCAACATAGCTGGCCATGGATGGTGTTGTGACGTGGAGCAGGAAGGACAGCAAAAGTTTGGTGATAAGCCGTGAAAATGCGGGGCATTTCTGGTCACAATGAAAGTTAAATGTCGTGCATAATGGGTGTAGGTTTTTTTTTTGTTGTGTCCAATGGTGACGAATTGGTGCAGCTTGGGTGGGTGTAGTGACAGTTTGTCACGTGATAGTGTGGTTGAGATCGAATCAGGATTGTGTTTTTTTTTTTTTCGTGGGATTTGAGCTCGAAGGTGTTGATGAACAAGGGTTGTTTGGTAAATTTATCACCGCTTGGTGGCCATTACGATTTGGCAGATAATCAGAATGTGCTCATTCAGTTCGAACAAGCGACACGTACGGTCGTGTTTTTCGCTCTTCCGTAAAAAAGTTTTTTCCCGTTTCCCCCCCTCGTCCGATTTCTCGCGATTGCGCGTCCGGTTCGTGATCTATCGCCAGCGCTTGCTAATTTATTAGCGATAGCAAGCCAGAAGAAAGTGCTGCAAAGTTGTGCAAGTTTTTCCACTCGACCTGTTGCCGTGGCAATGGGTCGAAAAAATCAACACGTGGTGACATCCACGCCAGCGACATTAGCTCCTGAAGCCATTCCGAATCCAAGCAGCTGCAAGCGGCAACGGAATGACGATGCCGATTCATCGGATCCCAACGCCCGATTACTAGCGAGCAATCGGTTTGCTGCGCTCCCGGTACAGGAGGTACCGAAGAAAGTGAAAATCCCGCCGCTTTTCACCACGTCAAGAGACATCGCTGCCCTTAGGACGGAGCTTGCAGCGATTAAAGTGAATCCGCTGTACAAGCTTTGCAGTACGGGCACCAAAATTATGTGCTCAACGGAGGTTGACTACCGTGCTGTTGGCACTCACCTAGTCGCCAAGCAGCACGAATTCTACACGCACGACGCGCCCGGAAGCAAGCCAATGAAGGTGATTCTGCGTGGCCTTCCAGAACTCACTCCGGAGTCAATCTTCGCAGAGCTGCAAGCGGCGGCACTAAAGCCTCAGAAGGTGTTTCCCATCAGGCGCCAGCAACATGGAAACTACCGGGACCAACTCTATCTGGTCCACCTTGAGAAGGGATCCGTCACGATGGCGGAACTGATAAAAACACGGGCCCTTTTCAACATTATCGTCGAGTGGGACCGGTATCGTCCGAGACAGCACGACGTGACGCAGTGTGGCAACTGCCTTGCGTTCGGCCACGGAACTCGTAACTGCCACATGAAACCGCGATGTGACAAGTGTGCCGGAGCCCACAGTACCAACGATTGTGCCCCGATGGAAGAAGGTGCGCTACTGAAGTGCGCAAATTGTGGCGCAAACCATGAGAGCAGCAATCGAGCCTGCCCAAAACGTGCTGAATTTTTGGCGATCCGCAAGAAGTCATCCACCAAATCCCGGCCTGGCCAACGCCGTCTGCCACCTCCGATGAACGAGGAGAATTTCCCGTCACTTCGGTATCAGGTGCCAAACCTACCGCCGATCCCATTAAATCACCGCCAAGCAAACCGCCCGTCAGCTTCCGTTCATCATCGTTTCGCGGCAGCCGCCGCCGCCCCCAACCCGACTCCTCCTCCAGGCTGGGGCAATCCGAGTCGCAGTACCTCCACGCAACCACCCGTCGATGGACAGCTCTACGACTCGGAGCAAATGGTGGAGTTCGTGCAAGAACTCTATCGCCAACTACGTTCCTGCCGCTCCAAGGAGGAACAGCTCAAAGCCGCCACATCCGTGACGATGACATTCATTTTCAAGTATGGACCGTAAACGCACCATCAACATTCTTAATTGGAATGCTTGTTCCATCCGGAACAAAATTATTGAGCTCGGTGACTTCCTTAACGGGAAAGACATCGACATCGCCATCGTCACGGAAACGCACCTCAAGCCCGAACTTAGCGTCTCCATTCCTGGTTATCGGATTGTGCGACTTGATCGTAGCGGCTCTAGTGGAGGAGGAGTTGCGATCGCCCTGCGCTACAACATCAACTGCCATCTGCTTCCGAGCTTCCAGCTGCAGTCTATCGAAGCCATCGGAGTCGAGGTCGAAACTACCGTCGGCCCTATCACCATCATCGCGGCCTACTGTCCCAAGCAAGCCAGTACCACCAACGGAACAACAACGGCCCTACGAAACGACATCCGTAAGCTAACTCGGAGGCAAGGGCAGTTCATCATCGCCGGCGACATGAATGCGAAACACGAAACCTGAGGGAACACCCGGCGGAACCGGAACGGAATAATTTTGCAGGAAGACCTGGAAGAGGGACATTACACCGTCCTGGGCCCGGATACTCCCACCCGGTTGAGCAGATCCGGGGTCCATTCGACAATCGACATCTTCCTCACCAACATGGGGAACAACATCGCCCAGCCGATCGTACACCAGGAGCTCAGCTCGGACCACTATCCGGTGGTGGCCGAAGTTGGCTCCTCGGTCAACCGGCATCGAATCACCAGACGAAACTACCATCGCGCCAGTTGGGAAAGGTTCCGACAACACGTTGACGACAACATCGATTTCGACATGCACCTTGATTCGGTTGATGACATCGAACGCCAGCTGCAGAGCATCGAGCAAGCGATCTCCCAGGCCCGGGAGCAACATGTACCGGTGATTGATCAGGTGAGCAACTCTGTACCCATTGATAGACCCACTAAAGATTTAATACAATTGCGAAACGCCATTCGAAGGCAATACCAGCGAACTGGTTTGCCAACGCTAAAAAGTCACTGTAATCGAGTGACAAAAATTATTAAGGCCAGAATGGTGGACCTCAAGAATAACAATTTTGCCGACAAGATCCGCTCTCTTCCAGATTGTGCAAAGCCGTTCTGGAAGTTGACAAAAATTTTAAAAACTAAGCCAAGGCCCATTCCACCATTGATCCCACTAGACAGCAATGGCTCTAAGGATCGCTTGATAACTCCTGCAGAGAAGGCTGCTGAGATAAGTCAACACTTCGTCAGCTCCCACAATCTCGGACATAACATCGTCAGTCCACACGAAGCTGCCGTTAGCGCGCTTATTACTAACATTCATATAAGCCCCAACGATTTCACAGAGGAGTTGGAGATCTCAGCTGACGAATTGTCGACTTATATCAAATGCTCAAAGAACATGAAGGCCCCAGGTTTCGATAACATCTTGAACTTGGAGCTCAAGCAATTGAGCCCCCAGTTCTATAACCATCTGGCGATGGTTTTCAACCAATGCCTCCGACTTGGCTACTTCCCCTCGTGTTGGAAGTCAGCCAAAGTCATCCCCATCCAGAAACCTGGGAAAGATCCTTCATGTTCCAAGAGCTATAGGCCCATCAGCCTTCTCTCAGGAGTATCAAAACTGTTTGAGAAAGCGATCCACCGTCGGCTTCTCTCGTCTGCCGACGAGCTGAACATCTTGCTCGACGAGCAGTTCGGATTCCGACGTGGTCGCTCAACAGTGCACCAACTTAACCGAGTAACCAACATCCTCAGGCGGAACAAGTCTGTTGCGAAATCATCTGCCATGGCACTTCTCGATATCGAGAAGGCCTTCGATAACGTGTGGCATGATGGCTTGGTGTACAAGCTGCATCGATACAATCTTCCCATCTTTCTGGTGAAGATAATTAAAAATTATCTGACGGACAGGACATTCCGTGTTTCGCTGCAAGGTGCAGTTTCCGATGCACAGGAGATCTCCGCCGGTGTTCCGCAGGGAAGTATACTAGGTCCACTTCTGTTCAACCTATTCACCTCGGACATACCCCCGCTCCCTGAAAATGGATCTCTGTCGTTGTTCGCCGATGATACCGCAGTCGTCCACAATGGTAGGGTAACAAGAGCGCTTACAGCGAAACTGCAGCGAAGCCTGAATGTTCTGTCAGAATACTTCACCGAATGGAAGATCTGTATCAACGCAGCAAAGACCCAGGTCATCCTATTCCCACACTCCAACTCTCCCAAACTTGTTCCGCCTGAGGATTGTAAAATTAGCCTAAACAACACAACGGTGGAATGGGCCAAATCAGCTGTCTATCTTGGCATTACCATAGACAGCAAGCTTATTTTCAGGGAACAGGTTGACAAAACTGTCACAAAGTGTAACGTTCTGTTGAAGCTACTGTACCCATTGATCAACAGAAGGTCTACATTATCCCTGAAAAACAAGCTTGCTGTCTACAAGCAAATCATACTTCCAGTCATCGAGTACGGCATGCCAATCTGGGAGAGTTGCGCAAAAACACATCACCTGAAGCTTCAGCGTGTTCAAAATAAGTTCCTCAGGATGATCCTGAACACCCCTCCGAGGACAAGAACATCTGAGGTCCACCGTCTGGCCGAGATAAAAATGCTCGATGATCGCTTTAGTGAGTCTATCAATCGGTACAGGGCACGCTGCCTGACATCGGATCACCAGATCATCTGGAATCTGGTTCCCCTCCCCTAAGATTTTCAAATTGTGGTTATAGTTGTAGTTTAAGTAGGTTATCAAATTTTAAACAAACAATGCCCCAAGGGCTGATCTGAAAATTAATTTAAAAACATAAAACACACTTAACACATAAAACACATAAAACATTAAACATAGCTGAAGAGCCCATTGGGCTAAAACTCTTAAAATTATAAAATAGTATGTAAGACGAAAAATGAAAATAAAAAATTGTGCATCATTTATGATATTTAGGAATGTGACAAGACTAATGCCCCATCCATAGAGTAGATATGGAGAATCTTGATATCACATGTCAAATACGTTATTTCCAATGAAAACTAAACACATGCATTTTGATATCACGATAGGCTATGAAGTAATATAGGTTGTAGTCTGATCAGATTATAAGGCTTTGTTCCAATTGGAGAATTATTGGATTCGACAGATGCAAATTTCTAAAATAACCCTTCTACTATAGCAGACTCATTACTAAAAGAGGACCAATTAGTTTAGATGAACACCTTCATTTGTTGGTCAAAAACAGAAAGATTTAAGAACATTTTAATTAATTTTCGAAATGTCAAGTTTAATCTTAAAATTCACCATTTGGAACACAGCCTACATCAGACTAGCTAGCGAAAAAAAATATTCTCAACTATATGAACCAGTTTATTCCACATTTTAACCAAATGGGCTGCAAAATGGTGAGTAGACACCTGGGATGGAGCGTGCGTCCACGCAACATAGCTATGGTCCTCACAAGTTCCTACCTCATGCTTCCACGGGTCAAGAGATGACAAAGACCGCCAACTAAGGGTTGCGTACTTAGCTGGTAGTGCAGCCTGGGCACTGTTGTCCTTCTGACTTCAGCTAGATTGAGGAGGTGCGTTCCGAGCGTCTGTCCACCAAGGAGGTGCAGCTCTGTCCTGGCATCCAACGGCTGAGTAAGAAACGCTGTATCGCGTTATCTATACATTAGGTGGCCGCCGCACCAAGGCGATGTAGGCAGCGTGACCCGGTAAAGTAGCATGCTGAAATCTTACCCTACCACGGAAAATGGAAGTATTCTTTATACGGTATATAATTTCAGATCATCCATGGAAGTTCCAAATGTTGTATAATAATTTTGAATTGTTTTCTTCCCCCGTGGCTATGATAATGCAAGTCCTTCTACAATTGCAGCAGGATCAGTAGACATGCAGACATTACAAATATAATTGTTATTATCATTTTATATTATAACATCCCTTCACAATATTATTCAATGCTATTTTCAGCTTCGCATTTGCATCGTTGTAAGTTTTGGCCCACCTAACTCACGTTGTGTATTTGAAAAGATAGGATGGTTTTTAAATTTTTTTTTAGAAAGAGGATTGTATACGACAAATTCTACAAAAAAAAATATTCGTCGTCCAAATTAATTAATTCAAAAACTAACATTGTTTATGAGCCTACCTTTTCTATTTTACAGACATAAAGAATCATTTATGGGACCAGTAGGAAAAAAAGAGTTATCGAAGAATTTCCTGTCATTCATTTTTAAATTTTATTTGTTTTGTATTTATTGAGTTTCCGTTTTTGGGCAGTAATCATACTCATATGAAATTTATTTGCCTACATTTTCTTTGCTATTTTGCTAGGATGCCAGGTGATCAACTTTATTTCATTATATCACGTTGGAATTTTCGCTATTTTAGAGTTTCAATCATCTAACATCGCAGCGGAAGAGGCAAATAGCGGCATTTAATTATTATATGTACATTATGTAGTAGTTCTTTACAACATCGTATTATTTCCATCATATCATGACCTTCACATTTTCATGCAACAAACCTGATTTAGGCGGTATCTGGCTTAAATACGAAACATACATTCAATTTATGACATCTAGCATTCCTTATATGTCCAGTATATAACGCAGAAAATTACAGCTGTGGTAGGCTTTTGAAAATTACGGAATCTGTGGTAGGTTTTTGCTCTTATTGCTGAATGTATTTTTCATTTCCGGTTTGCAAATGAATTTTTACCAATTCTGAGCTGATCTGATTCATGCAGCGCTGTGTGCCATTAGGCTAGTGTTTGATTTTACATTTCAAGCTTTGTCATTATTTGATCATAACTCACAATATCATTATATTTGGTAATATTGTTTTATTGATTTTACTTCAAAGATGATTAAAACATTACTTATTGTTTTTTGCCCATTTATCTTTAACTCCCTTCCACTTAAATCTTTCCACTCCTAACTCGGTAGCAATAACTAATAGGTCAGCAAAAATAAAAGCAGATTGCTATTATAAAATCAGCATCAAGTAGCAAATAGTGACCATGGCAACAGTAAATTAAAATGTATAAATGTTAGTTTTGTAAAATTTCAATAGGTTTAATAAACTTTTTCAGGATACTTCAAATCAAAATTTTGGTGAAATGCTACTATCGCTGAAAACGAACGAAAACGTGCTTAAGCGCGAACCACAGATCTCTACACTTTAACATTTTACAACATTTCTTGCATTTCAGGATCAACCGAATGAAGATCATATATTATAGATACGAATGCTTGTAGTATTTTTCATTCACATAAATATATACACCATTATATAAATATTTCATGGGAATGGGAGGGACCATCAGGGCACCCGATTGAAGCACTCTGGATGGGGAGAGTGGGAATGCCAACTCCCCATTGCTAACAGTTTGTGAATAGAGGGCGGGCTCTTCTCCCCGCCCATTGGGGCATCCTCATGTTAGATAGCTTGCTCTTTTGACCAATTGTTCAATCTTGTTGTTGGAAGGAGATTCTTTATATCCCTGTGGATACGTATAAGTGATGTTGCATATCGATCCACCCAACCCCTTTTTGGCCCTTCATACAACGGCATGATTAGGATAATCAGTGGTTATTAAAGCTTGATCAAGTCTAACAGAGAGGAGAGCCCATTGCTGTCGGACTTAGTTTCCGTGCTACAATGGGTTGTAGTACATATCATACATCATACATAAAAATCAAAAATAATCCGATCGCGATCATCATCTGCAAATGTCGTGTAAATTTCTTGGAAAAACTTTGCAAACAAAAAAAAAATCTCACCAGGGTTTCCAGCGTTTTTGTCATCAAGGTGCATTTTTGAAGGGAAGTTGTTTGATTTTTTAATTTTGTTCTGACATACTTGAAAAAGTGTTTAGGACATGATTTTATTTCGCTCTCTGTTCTGAAATTATACTCTTCAAATTCGGAGTTGGTTGCTGAATTAAGCTGGTCACAGATATTCAGATAATTTTCCAGATTGACACTAGAGTTGTATTTTTTGTAAATTTTGTGAGCCTTTTGCTTCCGATTTTTCAAGTTAATGATATTCCTATTGAACCATATTGGATATTTGGAGTTAGTTCTGCGTCTTTTTCTTTCTTTAGGTAAGAATTCTCATTAATTATTTCAAATAAAAACCTGTAGAAGACGTCAACATTGCTTTCGATATGTACTTCATTTCGTATGAATTTGAGTTAGATGAATGTTTTTATTTATATTTTCATGTTCTCAGATTTGTTTTAATTATAGTTATCGTCATCCTCATAGTTGTTGGGCCGTGGATTGCAATGAACAAATAAAGAATATTCAATTGCAGTATGAAAAATGAAATGAAACACTAATTTGCATAACTCGAGAACTAATCAAGCAAATGGATCCAAATTTGGCAGGTGGAGGTTTTTGAAGGCAAGACATGTTCCCATGGTTGTTTGAGACCCCTTCCCTCATTGGAGAAGAAATTCTTCCAATCAATTAAGCAAATGTGCGGTAGAAGGGGTTTCGTTTTCAGTCCGAGGGCATTACTCTGGGAAGTCTAGTACATGGTTTTGGGGCGAGCACCTCAACGGCAGTAAATGTTTTGGATGCACGATTTAACATTAACAATTTAATGTTTTTGAAATCCGGTTGAGCTCTTTCCCCTTTGTTGAGTTTTACGAGAAGAGTTTTTATTTATGAGGTTTTTTTTTAATTCCTTGATTATCAAGATTTTTAGCCCTGGGCTGGTTCATCTCCCGTCGCAGTCACTCAAATACCTTTTGGGTCTTTCGTAACTTGTCCGGGGGTATGGTTCGAACTAGTGATTTTGTCGTGAGTCGTATGGATGTTAACCACTAAGGTCTGTATCCACATTAATCCGGACACCTTCAAATCATTGTAACTTTGGAAATATTGCACGTAGGAATGAAAAATTTCACTGTGGTATAGCTAAAGTCTATGATGAAAAAGACTATGATTGATGTTTACATTTCATGTTTAGTATTCAGGATGGCGACGAAAGAAAATCAAGTGCGCGAGCGAATTTTGTACGGGCGTACGGCAAATCCTGACTTGTCAATACGGGACCTTGCAAAAACATTTGATTTGCCTAAATCCACTGTTCACGATGTGCTCAAATCATTTCCGGAACGTTTGACGGTAGAGAGGAAACCGAGAAGTGACAAAAACATTGGATGCGCTGATCCTGTGATGGACTGAAAGGTGAAAAGGATATTAACGAAAAACCCAAATCTCTCCATTCGAACTGTGGCTCGTAAAATAGGGATGTCGCCTGGTTTTGTCCAAAAATCAAAACAACGTTTGGGACTTAAGTCGTATAAAGTAAAAACAGTTCCAAATCGCAACCATTATCGGTGAACCCTTTGTGTACGTTTTGAAACAGTGCCTTGTTGTCAGCTCATTTGTTAACAACAAACGGAATTTGTGTTCTTTAATTTAAGAAAACAAAAATGGATTAATTTAGAGAACAAATTCCCATCTTGCATCTTGACGGATTCACAAACATGGAAATCAGACGAAAGTTGCCGCATTTGAAGTTGAGCAGACTGTGTGTGTACAGAACCATAAAACCTTTCAAGGATACTGCCACTGTTGTTCCAAAGACGAAACCCGGTAAGAAACGCAGTGTACGCACTCCCTCAGCGGTCAAAGCAGTGAAGGAGCGAATTCGAAGGAATCCTGCTCGCACGGTGAGAAAAATGGCGTATGAAAATGAAAATCCATGCAAAATATATTGAAACGGGATCCTTCGATATGAGGCTTTTAAAAAACAGAGGATTCATGGATTGAAAATTTGACACGCATAAATATTGCCGACAGAGTTGCCAGATCGCGGGCGCTACTTAAGACGCACGCTGGTCATACCATATTTTTTTCTTTTGTTTACTTTGGAAGTGTTTCTGAACAAACAAAATGTTCGTGTATCGGAAGGAAGTCTTCGTGAAATACCAGCTGACAAACGAGGGGTTAAACGATACCAAACTGATTCTGCGGTGATGGTTTGGGGTGCCATATCGTCAAAAGGCAAATTACTTATTCATAGATAGGTGCGTGAAAATAAACAAAGAGTATTATTTACAGCACGTTATCAAAGACCACCTACATACTTCCCTGTGCTAAGAAACTTTTGGAGAGGAAAGTTTTTGTTTCCAACATGATTCAGCTCCAGCGCATAAGGCAGTAGTTGGTCAACAGCAAAATTTACCATGTTTCATCAGTTCCTCTGAACGGCCTGCATCGTCTCCTGATTTGAACCCACTGGACTTCAGTATCTGGGGGATACATGCTAGGAAAACTGGGTGACTTGAAGCACATGTGTTTGGACTCATTTAAAAAACGTTTGATTGAGATTTGGGATCAAATGCCGGAAGAGGTAATGCGTGCGTGGAATGCACCAATTTTGAAAAGTATCTTCAAGCCGTGATGAAATTAAAGGAGAAAGATTTGATCTTCCAATTAAATTTAATTTTTTTATTTTTTTTAAAAAAAAAATAAAAAGAAATAATAACCTGTTAAAATTTTTCTCACACTTTTCTTTTTGCAAAAGTAAAAATATCTTTTAAATTTTTTTTTTTTTATCGCCTCTAATGAAATAATTATTAATAATAAATAGAATATGGATTGAATAAAAGCCCCAATAAATTCACCCATCCCCTACCCAGCCCCCCAAAAAACCCCCCCCCCCCCCCTTTTTAGCAACAAAATTAAAAAAAAGTAGTTGTATTTCTAATAGTAGGACTGCTGCGCAGGCTATTAATTCTTTTCCATTAACGCAAGGCCCCAAAAGTTGGTACAATTTCAGCGATCTCTTCTAACTCGCGGTTTATTGAACAGAAAAAGGTTCAAACACAGACAAAAAAATCACACTTTCTTAGTGGCCTCAACGGCATTCTTACTGCTGGTCTAAATCGGACCAACTCAGCCCTCAGTTGTTCTTCATTTATTTTGTCTTGCCAATCGAAAACCAACATCACATCAATCGGTCCAAATTGGCTCTTATGCGTAAAGTATAAGTGTCTTGTCTTTACAATGAACATCCCCCATCACATTTCTTGAGAGGCCACAGCAGCATTCTTAATGTTGTTATACATCGTTCCAAATCGACTATCAAGCAATATTATTAACCTTATCTTCTCAATAAAAATTACCAACACACTTTGTGAGTGGCCCAAATACCATACC
The DNA here is from genome assembly GCA_024533555.2 of Aedes koreicus. Lineage (NCBI taxonomy): Eukaryota > Metazoa > Arthropoda > Insecta > Diptera > Culicidae > Aedes > Aedes koreicus. The sequence goes on along the minus strand of JAHHFK020000998.1, from coordinate 59,368 downwards.
TACTGTTGGTCTAAACTGGACCAAAAAAGCCCTCAGTCATTTTTTAATAACCTTGTCTTCCCCACTTTGTGAGTGTCATCAACAGCCTTACTGTTGTCATAAATCTGTCCGAATCAACTCAAAGCGGTGTTAACCTTTCACCCCTCTCTCCCCCAAATTTGTAACACGAGCACTCACGCGTTGTACTTTGTACAACACATTCCTTCCCGGAATATCTCGTGATACGGACCACATAGAATGTTACTGTCTTCAGCAAAGCTATCCAGTAGGTCAAGGCTTTTTCATTGGTGAAAAGTTTAGGATTCTCTAACTTTACGGTGCCAGTGTGCTAATTATTTTTAGGAATATGCTATATCTTGGTATCTTGACCAGATAGAATGCTTCTGTCCTGGAGCAAAGCCTGCCCACGTTAAACTGCGGACACTTTTTTTTTTCAGTGTAGTCAGTGTGTCAATTATATGACAGCTTAATCTCTCCACTTTATTTCGTAGTACAACATGTTTACATTCTTGTTACATTCAGTGAAATGGTGTCCAATCAAGTAGAAGTGCGCAAACGTATTTTGTACGAACGGCAGCAAAATCCGACATTATCGGTACGCGATCTTGCCAAGAAACTAAAAGTATCGAAAAGTACCATGTTTTGTGTTTGCAAATCATTTGACCAGCGCTTGACTGTGGATCGGAAGGTTGGAAGTGGTACAAATCGAAAAGTATGCTCCCAACAAATGGACAAGAATGTGGTAGCCATTATTGAGAAAAATCCTAATCTTTCTGTGCGAAATGTGGCTCGCGAAGTTGGGAAGTCAAAATCATTCGTACAAAAAGTGAAGCAGAGGCAAGGACTGAAGGCATACAAAGTAAAAAAGGTGCCCAACCGTGATGACAAGCAAAAGTTCACTGCAAAAAGTCGTGCTGAGGAGCTTTACACCATTTTTTTTACAAACATTTTCTTGTATCATAATGGACGATGAAACAAACGTATTCGACGACTTTAAACAGCTTCCGGGCCTGGCTTTTTACACCGCAATGCAAAGGAACACTGTTGGCGAGCATTTTCGGACAAAAAAGGTGTCCAAATTCCCGAAGAAGTATTTGATTTGGCAGGCCATATGTAGTTGTGGTCGAAAATCTAAAAGTTTCGTCTCTACCGGCACTATCAAAAAGGATGTGTACGAGAAAGAATGTCTGGAAAAACGGTTGCTACCGTTTATCGAAAGCTACGCCTCTCCAGCTCTGTTTTGGCCTGTTTTGGTCTCTTGTCACTATGCGAAATCCGTCCTGGAATGGTGTAAGGTACAAGAGGTCAAATACGTGCCAAAAACAGCCAATCCACCAAACTGTCCAGAACTTCGCCCAATAGAGAAGTACTGGGCTCTAGTTAAGCGGAAACACTTCGAAACTAAGAAGAAAACAAATGGTACCGATGATTTCAAGAGAAGATGGAGAATCGTCAAAGCGGGTGTATCTGAGGATACCGTATGGAACCTGATGGCGAGTGTACCACAGAAAGTTCGAGAATTTTACAGAAAGAAGGATGGACATCTTAATCAGCTGTTTCAAGTGTAGATATAACTCAATTATTGTGAAATAAACAACCGGTTTTGTTGAATTATGTGTAAATTTTTTTTTGATGCTATTATTTTGGTGTCCGAAATTTAACGTGGACAGGCTTTAAAGGACCTCTTTTTGAATTTATAAAAAAACGGCCTTTGATGCTTGAGAAGATACCATGCAATAGTAATGAGTTGTCTGGCTAATTGTCGGGGAATTCCTTGTCAATTCTGTCGTGGTTGAAACTAAAAGTTTCAACTAGGGCCGGTTCAGGATTTTTCCAGTTTGGAAATTTTCTCGATTTCCCTGGTTGGGGATATCCTTGGGGGTCAGCCCAAAACTAAGCTGGCGTTTTTATTAGTGTTAGAACCTTATTGGCTCTGTAGCGGGCAGGATCGGCTGTCTTTTGATAATGTTCTTTTACGGAAATCTGTGATTTGAATTGTTATAAACTTTCCCGTGATCGCTGGGAATACTTGTGAACTTTTGTGGTTGACATCAATAGATTTTCACAATTAAATCGCTGTAATGCTCAGTTTTTGAAGAAGGTTACATCTGCAGATGGAATCAGTTCGTTTTTTTTGCATTACTGGTTGAATTGTTTTTAAATAAATCATCTAATAGATAAATCATCTAGCTCAACCCTTTGTATGGGTAAGTGGTGGGACCATCATCATCATCATCATCATCATCAATATCATCATCAATATCATCATCATCATAAACATATCACTTTTTTAGATCTACATGTTTTCGGTACTAAAGGCTAGATCATTTAGAAATGGGGCGCTTCCTTTGAATCGAAAAAATTTCTAAGAATGAAACAATGGTAATATTATTTTAATTCATAAAAATAACTGAAACAAATCATTCATTGTTATTTTGAAAAAATTCTCGTATTTTTCGGTTGGCGCCCCTGATCGTCCAATTCTTCATCTGGCCAATGCCACTGATGACTGCTCCCTTCATCTTCAGTTTTCGCTAAATTATCACCCAATACTTCTCCAATGCCTAACATGGGTAAGAAATTATATCTTGCTGTTTGGGTTTATTTTTGGCATGCACCGACTATTTCACACATAATATTCCTTGCAGACCTCGGAGAGGGCCCCCTCCCTCTCCCTCCCCTGCATAACCTCCATAACGGAAATAAACAGATCGCTAGAACCAGAACAACGGAATAGGTAGTATTAGAGCACGATCGATTGCATTCTCTTTTGCTAGTCAAGGGGGTATCCTCCCCCTTACCTACCCCGCATTTGGGGTAGCTTGGTAAAAGATTTTGCGCCCGATTGTATACTACCTTCATATGCCCTCCGCTCGTTTTCAACTTGTTTCTTTCAATTTGCATAACCTGCAGTTACTCTGAACGGAACTATCAATGCTTTCTCTTCAATTCTCCTAGTTCTAGCAATAAATTACTGTCCACTCCTAGAGCCTCTCATGTTGATGGGAAATTATCTGCTTCTGACAAATTTCATCTTTAGATATCGTTACTCCGCGCATATGGAGAATACAACAATAACAACAATCAAAGTAATTAACAAGATAGTAAATGTGAAATTAACATTGTTTGCTTTGACAATGACTCTTAGCTTGAAAGAGTGACCATAGCTGCTTTGTCAATATCTTCATGCATGGTCGAAATTTAGTAGCAATGGCATGTTTTGGCGAAAAACCGTATTTGTCTCCTCCTGAAGGGTTCCCTCGGAGTATCCAGGTTGTCCCGAAATGGTTAATATGTTCATTCGTCCATTTTATAACTCAAAGTAGATTGTTTACATAAAGTCATGAAGTTTGAGCCGTCGAAAGCCATGTTTTGGCAAAAATCTCTATTTTTCTCACCTGAATCGTTCTTCCAGGGCATCCGGGTTGTCCCAGAATGGCCAATCAGTAATCCATTTCTTGGCTAGAAGTAGACTACTCAACAAAAAACACGAAGTTTGAGCCGTCGAAAGGCATGTTTCTGCAAAAATCTGTATTTGTCCCCTCCTAAACGATTCCCCCAGTACATCCGGATGGTTCGGGAATGGCCAATATATTAATTGCGCCATTTCTAGGCTAGGAGTAGACTACTTATACAAAAAACATTAAGTTTGAGCCGTCGAAAGGTATGTTTCGGTGAAAATCCGTTTTTGTCCCCGTCGAAAGGGTTCTTCCGGGGCATCAGGGTTGTTCCAAAATGGCCAATATGGACAATGATCTACTTCAAAGCCACTCAACTAAAATCATGAAGTTTGAGCCGTAGAAAGGCATGTTTGTGCAAAAATCGGTATTTGTCCCCTCCTAAACGGTTCCCCCGGGGCATCCGTATTGTCCAGGAATGCCCAATATGGTCATTGGTCCATTTCAAGGCTAGAAGTAGACTTTTCATGAAAAATCATGAAGTTTGAGCCGTCGAAAAGCATGTTCCGATGAAAATATCTATCTGTCGCCGATTCACGGATCGTGGCAAAACATACCCTTTTCCGGAACAGATTCCTGGAGGCCAATCGGGTTAAAAAGGGCAGTTGGCACCAGAAACAAAAAATTGGTACTCTAATAAGCATTTTGACTGTAAAGACATTAATATTTGTTCATATATAGTTTCCACAATGTGAGTTTGAAATCCGGGTCAATATGACCCGAAACACCTTATTCGTAACTTTTTTGTTAACAGCCCTTCAGAAATGTCAAAAAATTTGAGTTTGATGCAGAAACATATTAGGTGCGCAACTAAGTTCCCGCTGTTTAGTAAAAGATGGCGCCAGTAGTAAGTGCTGGTCGAATGTTGTACATCTCAAGCGTCATTAACCAAGCTCAGACATATGGTAAACAAACCGCTTTGCCAAATCAGTGATTTTGGTTTAGTGTTATATATTTTGGTTGTTTGAAGATGTCTGATTTCGTGCCAAATATTCGTCATTTGCGGGAAGTGTTGATTTTCTTCTTTCATTCGAAGAAAACGGCGGCTGAAGCACATCGAGAGCTCCAAAAAGTTTACGGTGATGCTGCTCTGAGTGAAACAACGTGTCGTGATTGGTTTTGTCGCTTCAAAAACGGTGATTTCAGTGTTGATGATCGTCCGCGTGAAGGAAGGCCAAAACACTTCGAAGACTCTGAATTGGAGGCATTGCTCGATGAGGATCCGTGTCAAACGCAAGAAGAGCTTGGTTCAGGATTAGGAGTTTCCCGTCAAGCCGTTTCTAAGCGATTGCATGCGTTGGGAATGATTCAAAAGCAAGGAACTTGGGTTCCTTACGATTTAAAGCCAAGAGATGTTGAGCGTCGTTTTTTCGTCTGTGAACAACTGCTCCAGCGGCAAAAAAGGAAGATCGCATTGTGACGGGTGACAAAAAATGGATTCATTACAGTAACCCAAAACGGAAACATTCATGGGGACTGCCCGGGCATGCTTCAACATCGTCGCCTAGGCCGAATATTCACGCTGCGAAGGTTATGCTGTGTATTTGGTGGGACCAAGTTGGTGTTATTTATTATGAGCTGTTGAAACCAAACGAAACCATTACCGGGGAACGGTATCGAACTCAATTGATGCGATTGAGCCGAGCACTGCACGAAAAACGGCCACAATACGAGCACAGACACGAAAAAGTGATTCTTCAGCATGACAACGTCGACCTCACGTTGCGAAACCCGTGAAAACCTACTTGGAAACGCTCAAATGGGAAGTCCTACCCCACCCGCCATATTCTCCTGATATTGCACCGTCCGATTTTTACTTGTTCCGTTCGATGGCACATGGTCTCACTGGTCAGCAATTCCACTCATATGATGACATCTCAAAATGGCTTGATTCTTGGATAGCATCAAAAGACGAAAAGTTCTATCGAAATGGTATTCACGTTCTACCAGAAAGATGGGAAAAAGTCGTAGCTAGTGATGGACAATACTTTGAATAATTCGTTTGTAACCTTTGTTTTCAAAATAAAGTTCCTTTTTCACCAAAAAAACAGCGAGAACTTAGTTGCGCACCTAATAACTTCCAATGATTTAGGATAGTCAAGAAAATTCAAACGTCTAGATGCTTATTTTAGAAAGTTATAGCATTTTTAATATCCATTCCGGGTCATATTGACCCCGACACCTAAAGAAGGTTAAAACCGCTTCAAAACTCAAATAAAGCCATTTAGACAGTTGACGTCTTCAGCAAAGTTGTGCGTTCTGATAATATTGATAATTTTGTTGAGCATTTTAAATGGATCTGGTAAGGTTTGAGCCACAACAAAAAGTAAAAAAAAAGAAGTTTTAAGTTAGTCTATATACTAAATCAATTATATATCAGAATGCTTTCAATATAGGTACTAGCTATCTTCAGCAAAGTTTCGTTAAATATATAGTTCTAAAACTTTACTGAAGATCTATCTTGTACCCACACAAAGTTAGTTTTTTAAAGTAAAGTATCACTTAAGTAAAACGTTTAATAATTATTTCAAATTTTTTTTTGTTGTATACCGTATGTATTTTGCATCATTTTAAAACTGGTATATGTTTTGATCTATTCTTGCAGCAATTTGGAACAAGAAAAATACCGTGCCAAAACACTACACGCTACTTGATAATACCAATCAATGAGTAAAACTTCAGGTTATACAAAACAAAAACTCAAGTTTATTATCTACCGTGTTGTTTAATAACGCAGCTTTGAATGAAGAAAGTGGTGTTGTTCGCCTCGGATGCTGATAATTACCTCAAGTTGCTCCCGGTGCTAGCGAATTGCCTTTTCGTTTCATTCTTGAATAAAGAATGGTTCTCTAAGTTTTTTACAGCCGCATCATTTTCAGGGAAACGCTGTCTAGTTTGAAATGAGGAGGCTCCCAGAAGTGTGACTACTGTGGATTTTACTGCTACTATGGTGGCCGATTCCGAAAAGTATTTCGATTGCTTGAAAATGAAAAGTAATAAAATCTTCAAAGTGAACAATCGGTTTATTGATGGATTGGTCATGACTAGCACTCGCAAATATCTCATACAGATAAATTTTCGAGAAGCCCGTTGTACAGAACATTCGGCAGGTTTACTGGGGATCAGGATATTCGAATTCAGGCTTATCTTCTGGGGAAGAGGATGCATTTTACTACAGCAGTTTTGATAAGCTTTCTGGGGGCTTTCTTGAAAATAGATCTAATTTGCGGAGGGAAAGCTCGAAAAATCTTTGTTTTTTCCAGGAATCGTTTTCAAGTATTATATTATTCAATTTAATATTCTACAGCTTTTAAACAGTCTTGGCAATTACGTGAATTGGTCAGAACTTATATAAGATTCTAGAAACTAAACGAACTCTTTGAAAATTATTTTCTGGATTACTTTGAACTTCGGAATATTTATGGTGGAAATATAATGAAATTGACAGAAGTTGATTAAGCTTCTCGGAAGTTGAATAAACTTATTGGAAGTTTCAAGATAATCATGAAGTTTGCTCAATATATTTTGAGAAGAGAAGTGGTGGAAATTCAGAAATGTCCATTGAATTGCCGAAAAATTCTCAACGTTTCTGGAAACTTGGTTGAACTACAGAGAACAGACATCCAAGCTGGAGTGCCCTCCGTGTGTAAATTTCTGTAACTGCCATTTTAAAATTACAGCTCGTTTTTGAAAGTTTTGGTGAATCGTATGTTGATGGAGCCACTTGTCCGCCTCGAGATTTGATAGTCTGTCAATTTTAGTTTGGTGAAACCTAGACTAGGCGGCGTTGTTTTTCCCGAGGTTTTTCCAACGGTTTAAAAATTTACAAATTTTAACAATTTACACAGTAAATTGGAAAATAATATTCGAGCCTTGATGTTTGTTCTCTGTGGTTGAACTTCCAAAAAGTTTGCGGCTCATCCATGGAATAGAAACAACTTTCTGGAAATAACCGGAACTTTGAGAAGCAGATTTAGCTTTAGGTACATCTTTCATGATAAAAAGCAGAATATAACAAATATTTCAATAATTTACGAGAAATTGTAAAAAATCTGGGAAGTTAGTCGATTTGCTTAACTTTTAATAAGTTGGTGGAATTTCTGTGAAATACGCACTACTGGCAGTAAACATTATTTGGTCAAACCAATCCATGGCAAATAGTTTGTGAAAAATCTTACCCTTACCTTACCAATCAAACTAAGGCCGGCGTGGCCTCTGCTGTACACAGAAGTTGTTTCCATTGTAATCGGTCCATGGCTGTACCTCGCCAGCCTCGCTGTCTGCGGAGGGTCCGCAGGTCGCCTTCTACTTGATCAATCCACCTTGCTCGTTGCACGTCTCTTCTTCTCATACCTGTCGGTTCGTTTTCGAGAACCATTTTCACAGGGCTGTCGTCCGACATTCTTACGACATGCCCAGCCCATCGTAGTCGATCGATTTTTGCGATGTGTCCGATGGGAGGTTCTCCCAGCAACTGGTGCAATTCGTGGTTCATTCGCCGTTCCTCGCCTTGCGAAAAATCTGCGATCTCTGATAAAAAAAAACTTCTGATCTCTGATATTGAATGATTGACAGGATGACAGGTGTTGGCGGGTTCAACAACAAGAAATACAACACCGGTGCGAGGAACGCGAAGTTGGTCTATTTTAGCTGGTTCTATTCAAGTTTTGCTGATGCAAATCAAGTATAAAGTTGTTCAAAAAATAGACCACCGCTGGAGATGCCCTTAGTTTTAAACTGCAAAAAAAATAGGCTAAGCAGAACTGTTTACAAACAACAAAACGCTGTGAAAAGCTTGCGAACACTTGGAGCGCCGCTATCTCTAAAATGAAATGCCCCATTTTTAAATGATCTAGCTTTTACGTGAGATGTTTTCCTATCTCAGCCAGTGTCCAATATGAAATGTGCAAAGCCAAACGTTCTACATACTCTCACTTTCAGAAATTTTGAAATGACACCTCCTAATTGAAAACAAAAACGTTGAGTGGTCGTCAGAGTGAAAATAATGAAAAAAAAAAAAAAAACTATTAGTCCTGAATGGAAATTTATATACACTTCAGAAAGAAAATCACATACAGTAAAGTCTCCTATCGAACGATCGGTAATCACCCTGATTTCTCAGCTATCGTGCAGCCCAATGAGCTGATTTTTTGTTAGTAGTTATGTTCCATGTTAAAATTGTTTCCTACCAAAAATCAGTGTAATTGACTGCAAGACAATCGAGTCACAAAGGTGGGCGGATGTTACCGCCACCCGTGATATAGGAGACCTGACTGATCATCCAATTGACGAGTCGACTCGTTTTTCACCACACCTACCCGTGAGGAAGTGACAAAAGGTGAAAAATCGCGAGTGTGAAAACAACCGGAAATGTTACGTGTCAGGCTGCTCATGGGTCTTCCAATTCAATTCAACCCTTTATCCTCGATATTCGCACTCCACGATATGTTAAATGCAAAGTGTGCTCGACTGATTGACTTGTTTTGTTCCCCGTTGAATGTAAATGTACTTATTCTGACATTGATAAACCGGCATTGATTCTATCAATTTCTCCTACCTCTGACAGGCGCATCTCAGCATGGAACATTACAGTTGCTCTTTTAAAGCCTCAGTTGTTGGTTGGAATTATTAACGTCTGCGAGTTGGGCTGTGGCTTATTTTTTCAAATCCTCCGGGATTTCAAGAGTTCCCAGGAGGAAAATAAGTAACACCAAGAAAATGAGCTCTTCCATTAACATTTTGAATAAGCACTAGCTGAAGATGAAGGGCAGATATTCCTATATTTATCTCATTATTTGTAGTTCATCCAACTGGAAATCAAAGTATTGACACGTGAGTAAATGGAATGGTTTGTGATGTTTGTCATTGTCATTAAACGTATGCAAACATTATTAGAAAGAGAAATCAATCTGTTCACTCTTCGATTTCTTAATTCAGCGTAGGATGAATATAGGAACTTGAGATTAATATGCGAGCAGTTACCAAGGTTGAAAGAATTTCATAAAACTGCTCATTTTTGCTATCTATTGTGACTCTAATTTCCGAATATTTTTTCAGAGGGGAAACACACAACATACACAAAACACAGGTTTCACTTTTACATTTTTATAAAACGAGAACCTCAAGGAATAGGAGCCAATTTTTGCCAAAGGATATGAACCCACCAAATTCACCGGAACTTCGTCCAATTGAAAAATTCTGGGCAATTATGAAAACGGAACTTCGCAAACATCCCAAAACTATAAAAACAGAGCTAGAATTGAAGAAAATTTGGGTAAAAACAACAAAAACACTGGGAAAATCGGTTGTACACAATTTGATGGGTGGAGTGAAAAGGAAGGTGCGGGCATTCGGGGTGGGAGACGAAATTGAATAAAACAAATGTTGTAAATCAAAACTCATTAGTAGTTCTTTATTCCCTGAAAATTTCAAGAAAATCCGATAATCAGTTTAATTTTGATGAGTAAAAATGTATGCCATTTTTATCGAATACACCCTTTCGAAAAGATGTTCCTATAAGTTGTTTACTTGTTTCGAAAAACAAGTTAGTTTTCGAATAACATAAAATTTACCAGAAAATGAGAAGAAAGATTAGCAATTTTCATGTAATTCCAACTACTTTTATTGCTTATCTTGACAGATACGCGTATTTCGTCTACAATGTGCAGACTTCTTCAGTGTCGTGTACTAATACTAGCAATCTGCACATTGTAGGAATACGTCCATTTGTCAAGATAAGCAATAAAGGTAGTTGGAATTAAATGGAAATTACTAATCTTTCTTCTCATTTTCTAGTTACAGGTATTCCTTTAAAGAACTCACACTCTTCAAGATTCAATTTGACGATAACCTTAATAATTAAAACGACCGAAAAGATGTAAATATTTGTGTTTCACATCAATTTAGACAATAAAGGATTAATATTACCAATACCCGATCTAGCTTTGCTGCCATGCCACCGAGTATTTAATAAATTCGAATAATAAATAAAAGTGACCAATATGCAAATAATTTTCGTAATTTTTGCTACCATAGGATGGAGCACAATTTAGTGGCCAAAAGACGTGTCCGCAAGTTGTACAATGAGATTCTTTCGAAGTACGATGGATGTATCCTCATGGACGATGAAACAAAAGTAAAGATGGATTATGGGCAGCTTCATGGTCAAGAGTTCTATGGCTAGCCACTGATTGAGGTGATGTTTCTAGCAAGTTCAAATTCGATTTTGCCTTTTAATCTGGCAAGATAATTGCAGCTACGGACAAAAAATCCCGGTCTTCGTGACAAACAAGACTATGGATTCCAAATGTACAATCAGGAGTTCCCCGAAAAAACACCTTCTTCCGACTTTAAAGCTCACAATGGACCTGTAAACCAATATCACAATGTTTGACCTGATTTTGCAAGCTGCCACTACAGCGGAGAAGTGCTACAGTGGTAAGGTCTGTATCCGCAATAATCCGGACACCTCAAAACATGAATAAAACCTAAATTTCGCATTATATTTCCGTCGTAGTTGTTTATTTCAGATTCGTGGGATGTGTTTTAACAATTCGTGAAGACAAAACATAGTTATTCGGTATTTGCATAAAATTTTCGAACTTTGCGCTTAACTCCGTCCATTAGGGTTTGTACAGACTCTTCAGAAATCGTAGAAGCCGTCTTTGTCCAAATTTGCTGGAAGTGTTTGATGTCTTTGATTCCTTGCTTCTTTCCAGAAAGCTTCCGCTTCATCAGAGCCCAATATCTCTCGATTGGTCGTAGCTCTGGGCAATTTGGCAGGTTTGAGATTTTTGGTACAATGTTCACTTGATTTGCTTGGTACCACTCCATCACAGTTTTACCTTAGTGTCATGATGCCAAATCGGGCCAGAACAAAGGTTTTTCTTTGTGACTTTTGATGAAGGGTAGCAATCGCTTCTGCAGACACTCTTTCTGATAGATCTCCTTGTTGATTGTGCCTGTAGTGACGAAAGATTTACTCTTTTTGCCACACGTGCAAACTGCTTGCCACACAAGGTATGTTTTGGGAAATTTCGATGCCTTCTTTGTTCTGAAATGCTCAGCTGTAGCATTTCTGGCCATAGCAGAATAAAAAGCCAGCCCTGGAAGCTGCTTGAAATCCTCCAGGACATAAGTTTCATCGTCCATAACAAGCGCATGAAAACTTCGTCAAATATTCGCAGTACAAACGTCGAGCCCGTGATTTTGCTGCCAAGTTCTGTTTGTCGTTGCAATTTGGAACTGTTTTTACTTTATACGTCTTAAGTCCCAAACGTTGTTTTGATTTTTGGACAAAACCAGGCGACATCCCTATTTTACGAGCCACCGTTCGAATGGAGAGATTTGGGTTTTTCGTTAATATCCTTTTCACCTTTCGGTCCATGACAGGATCAGCGCGTCCAATGTTTTTGTCACTTCTCGGTTTCCTCTCCACCGTCAAACGTTCCGAAAATGATTTGAGCACATCTTGAACAGTGGATTTAGGCAAATCCAATGTTTTTGCAAGGTCCCGTATTAACAAGTCAGGATTTGCCGTACGCCCGTACAAAATTCGCTCGCGCACTTGTTTTTCTTTCGTCGCCATCTTGAACACTAAACATGAAAGGTAAACATCAATCATAGTCTTTTTCATCATAGACTCTCAGCTCTACCACAGTGAAATTTTTCATTCCTACGTGCAATATTTCAAAAGTTACAATGATTTGAAGGTGTCCGGATTAATGTGGATACAGACCTTAGTTTTTGAGAATGCTGATGCGAATTTAAATTTATTGCGCATTACATTTAGAAATTGCGTCGTAGAGAACCAACCAGATTTGTACAATAGAAATAAGGGCCTGTTCATAATTCACGTAGACTCATTTTTGAAAATCTCAGACCCCTCCTCCCCCTCGTAGACTTTTCTTCATATAGCCCCTAAACGATTGGCTTTGTGGTTATTGATTTGTCCCTAACTACTCGCTTTAATCGACCGATCAGTGGAAATGTCGTGTCGCAAAAATTAGGTTGAAACCAATCTCATGCGCATCGGTTATCTTATTATTGTGGAGCGCTTTGATTCGAGTAGTCGAAAATTGTCGGAGTGAATAGCTGAAGTATTTCTTTACTGTGAAATTTAAATATACTAAATTTGAAGTGAGTTTTCGGTCGTTTACGTGGATTTAAGTTTTAGAAATCTAAATTTGTTTTTCTAGCTTTTAAATTTTTCGAGTGTGAATAGCTTCCACTTAGAGAAAGCTAACTTTTGAACTAAATCACCTTTAATTGTGTGATGTGATGATGTGTGATAAGAACCCACCATCAGTGCAAGGATTACCTATGGCTGCAGGACTATTCTCCGCAGGTTGTTCTGAGAGAATAGCCTACGTGATGGCTTCTTGTAGCAGGGTCAGCCGATCTCAGTGACGACCTTCGGAAGACTACGGCCAGAAGGCCGCGTGTCTTCGCATGACAAGGGACTGGCGACTCCACGAACCCTTGTCCAGTCACCAAATCCTTCGACTGCCTTAGGCTACCCCCTTGGGCAATCCCCGTTATATAGTTGTTAAAGGAACAGTGGAAATTTTTAGCATAAATGACTTATAAAATAAAAAAAAAATAAAAAAATGTTAAGACAAAAAGAAAATTCCACGGCTATATTGAACTTTAGATTCAATTAACACATTTTATTTGTTTTTATTTGCACTAGTAAATGTACTGGGATATTGCAAATTTCTACTGTTCCTAATAATATAGTTGTGGGCAATAAAATGAGGAAGGATCTTACCAAAAAATTACATTTCAAATAACTTACCATAAAAGCATATCAGTCTCTATGTTGCATGATAAAATCAAGGGATACTACTTTCCAACGCATCTTCCGCTGCATGTTATTCGTATAGGACTAATTTGCTTTTATAGACTGATCCAATATGAATGGATCAAGAGCTTAACTGCATATACTGTGCTGGTTTTTACAAGGTCTCACTCTTCTCATATTGAAAGACATCATGAAAGACCCAATTGCTATATATACAAATTTCAACTTGAATAATTTACATGGAATTTTACACTATACAAATTAAATTACTTGGCTATGTAAAGAGCAGCTACAGTAAGTCAATGCGCTTCCAACCGTTCACTTACCGAAAACCCAACCTACCTCTTGTTGCATTATTAAATCCTCGTAAATTGAAATTTAAAGTGATCGTAAGTGTAGTGATAGTAAAGTGATAGCAGCAATTCACTATCAATTCAGTGATAGTAAGTGTAGTGATAGTAAAGTAATAGCAGCAATTCACTAAAATCTCGGTTTGAGGTATCCTGAAAAAGTTTGTTACATCTATTGAAATTTAATAATTTTATTTTACTCATATTTACTGGTTACTATTTGCTGCTTGATGCTGATTTTATAACCTCATCTATGAAGTAAAATCAATAAAACCACAATTATCAAATATAATAACATTGTGAGTAATGATAAAGTAATGACAAGGATTGAACTGTAAAATCAGACACAAGCTAAATGAATACAACGCTGTATGAATTATATCCGCTCGAATTTGGTATAATGTTCATTTGCAAGACGGTAATGAAAAATACATTCAATAATAATTGCAAAAGCCTATCACCGACTCCGTTGCCACTTTCTGACATCTAATGGATTGTTACTGAAAAATAAATAAAAATTAGATATTTATCAATATCCTCCTAGTCCTGGAAATGCTAAAACAGTATAGATCATTCCAAAAATCAAAGATGAAATTTCAATAAAAGACATGTTGTAATATTTTTTCTTCATACTGTTCTAGTAACATTTCAAAGATAGCAATTGGAGTAATCGAAGAGTCCAGTTTGATGATATCTGAAATAAATGGCTTATTTAATAATAATACCACCAAACAAAATATTTAAATATAATCCTTTACTGCTTAGAAGCACATGCCAGTCTTTTATGAATTTTGTGAAAATATTTTTTTTTCGTCTTTTATAATTTCATGAAAAATAAATTGAGCCTTTTATGCTTGTCATGTTGCTCCAGGGTCTTACATGGTTTTGGAATGCAAAGATGATTCTAAAGCGTGCTGAAATTATTATTAAAATGAGAATGGAAAATATACAATATGATTTAAAGGTACACGATCTTCAATCGCACCCCCTCACTTCGCTATTGTCAGATTGACAACATTGCCCAGGCTACGCCAACCAGCGTCTCCATGTTTCAGCTGGCAGTCTTTTGTGATCATATGACTCGTGGAGGCGTGAGGTAGGAACTTGTGAGGACCGGAGGTCGGTTGCACCCTCCTTCGAAGTTGTCAACTCACCATTTGAAGCCCCCCGAAGATGCATTTGATTCTATTGATGTCCAAGCTTATCGGTTTAGCAACAAGCGGGGGAGACATGGTCCTATACCCAATGATTTCATTATATCCAATCCGCTCAACCAATCGCATTGTTGTGTGATATAGTGGACGGATTATTATAATTTGGGATAGCTCAATGCAGACGTCTTCCATCTTGGTAGATCGACAGGCAATCGGTGGAGACCCACCTAATACCTCATAGCAAGATGCTTCGACCTTGCTACGGCTTGCTGAATCATCAAAGGAATGCAAATTTAGTGTGGTTGAACTACCTTTTGATGGAATCAGACCGGTTGGTGATAAACTAGCAGTGCTGTGATCAGGGCTGGCAAATGTCATTTTCAATGAAAAATGACCAACGATTTTTACCGATTTGCGTCTGAAAATCTCATCGGGCGAGAAAATGATGACGAAAATTTTCTTCTAAGCTTCGTCGATTTTTTCGTCATGACGGGATTACCACGAAAGGCCGAATCACAAAAGGCCAAACCACAAAAGATAAATCATTTTCACATTTGAGGTGTTTATAAATTCGATCGTTTTTTTCTCGCGACCGCTCAATGATTATTACAAATAAATGTCTTCAAATTTAGTAACAAGCCTTCATAATTTACGTCACGTAATAAAGTTTGTTTGAATTTTATATTGGTTTATACTTTCATTTCCCAATATTGGTTGATTACATGGGGTATTATATAGATTTAGTTTGAAATTCGGTTTTACGTTGGTAAGTACGTAAACTGGTTGCTTGCTTATAAACGATTGTGTGTGTTAGAGTGCGACTTCGGTTCTGATTAACATTGACCTGCTCTGATTTTGGCAGTCGTTTCCGGGTAAATTTTAGCAGAGCTTAAGATTTCAGCTAGCAAATGCGTCTTTGCCTTGTTCAACTTGAACTGGTCAGTTTCAAGGCTCTTCATAATAAGTCTGACTTGCAGGATCCAAATCCGAAACAGTTGTCTCAGCTGCTTTCAACTGATTGACGGTGTTAACGACATGTCCTTTTTCCATCTTCCGAATTGCGAGCGATATTTGAATGTAGGTTTGCGTTACAAAATTCTTCTTCTGATAATCGAAACCATTCTTGAATTCAAACTGCTGCTGCCAACTCTTTGTCAACGTCGTATTGGGCCACTCCTTTATAGTTGCATCTTCTGCGGTGCTAGCAAACGCAAGAAGCCAGTCCAAAAAAAAGGGAAGTTTTCTCCGTACTTTCGACACCGCGTTTTGTTTTTGACACTGAACATATTTTTTCGTTAATTCTGTCTTGTTTAGTTCGTAAAAATGATATTTGTAAATAGGAAAAATTTACCGTTTATTGTACTAAACATTCGTATAGCATTACGAATAATGCGTACAGTTTATGAATTGTGATTGTGATTTTGTTTTAATTTAGAACCACATGTAAATATTACGGAAAAATTTGTACATGCAAGCAAGAGATTATCAAGCATTCTTTCATACGCCTAGGTTTTCCAGAAGCTTTTGTCATTCAATGTTTGCCAGTATGTCGTGTGGAGTCGCGTTCGTGTTTTATATAATAAAAAGTTTTATTATTTTGTGTTCACTGTAAAGTGTTTTTATTATAAAGTGCATATACCGCAGCGGCGAAGCTAGCGAGCCAACTGATCGCAAAGTAAGTAAATAAATTACTTCTTCCATGAATTCCATAGATTCTCTGCTAATTGAGATAATATAAAATTTTATTTTTCAACAGGTAAGCACACATAAATTATACGTTTACAAGTTTAAAAGCAGTTTCGCCTTAAAGGTACAAGGTAAAGTGGAAATCAGTGGATTTTTCATAGAAATATTTAACGTAATTGATTTTAAATTGAAGCAATCTAGAAGCGTATTGTACGCATTCAGCTACTTTAAGCTAGAAGAATCTCGATCTTCCAACAGAAGTACTAAAGTAAGCAGTAGAATCGGTCTCATTGCAAAAGATATTCAACCGGAGGAGCGAATTTGTTATTTATTACACAGTTCCTTACCAGTGCGAAGCTGCGCTCTTCAGAGATGTCGGATTCCAATTTTTATGAAATAAAGATACCACGCTGGATGAGCCCGGCTGATAGTGGACGAGACCGTTATAGTGATTGACGTTGATCCGCGCGAAGCTCATCGGATCTTCAGAGCATGAGCAAAAACTATTTACATGTTTCAATGTTTCTTTCTAATTGAATGAACCAAGCCCCATATATTTTGACGTCGGCTGCCTCCTACACACTTAGTAATTATGAATTTCACACGAGACGTAATTCATGTTTGTAAAAAGTCGGGGAACGTAAAAAAAGATTTCGTGTAAAATTATGTCTCCCGAAACTGACAAATACGCAAATCGACGAAAGATGTGTTTGATTGAATTTATTTTCTCATCTCTTTGAACTCATTCTTATGTGCTAAAGGACGCTTGCATGTGTCGGTCTCAGGGGACAGAAATTTACATGACATTTTTGTAGTGTGTACATATATTCAATTCAAATAATGAATCTGTCTTTCTGATATTCTCAAACATGAAGGGATGTGCAGAAGCCGTTTATGGCATCGTACCGCGATGGAATACGAAAGCGTAAAAAAATAAATCTAGGGTTTTTTTTTCATTAGGGCGAATCTACAATTGAGAGATTCTCTCCGGGCTCGCTCTCTTTCATTCATAAACCTTTACGTTTTTCATTCTACTATTTGTAGAGTATGCTAGCCAGCACTGTTGTGTTTTGATCTGTACTAAAGAATCCCTAGAACGTTTTATAATGGCCCTGTAATGAATGAAAGAGAGCGAGCTCGGAGAGAATCTCTCAATTGAAGATTCGCCCTAATGAAAAAAAATCCTAGAAATATATTGCTGGATTTTGGAAACGACTCAAACTAACATCTTTATTTTGTTGAGAGGCGTCAAGTGTCAATAATTGACATAGAGTGGGTTAGTATGAAATTATTTTTGTATCGTATGTTTTTTGTACATTGTACGACGGTTTACTGAATTCCTTTCATAATATTCGTCAGTTTCCATTTTGCTAGCCCTGTTTTGTAATGTTTAGGATTTTAAATTCAAGAAGTACTTATTAAATTAGTATTTTGAACGAAAGTTTGATTAAATCGTGTGATGCATTCGTACATGGAACAATTGTTTGTAGTAGGACTTAATTTTTTAACGAAAGATTCGTGTTCCATCATCGTATTTCTCGTGCATTGTATGCATATCATTTCGTAAGCATACCAATGTCTCGTATTATTTACAATTTACATACATGTTCCAAACAAATCATGCTTGTTTATTTTTGATGTTTTCGTTTATCATACGAAATGAAATTAGTATAACATCTGACAGATATGACGAAAGTAGCTTAATATAATTTACAAATGAGATTCGTTGCTGAAAACAACGAACAAATTAGTACATTGTACAACGGGTTTCGTAGTATAAACTAAATTTTATTTTCAGTGGACATATATGAACACTGTTTCGACCATAACCGTGAAATATCGAACGACTCGTCGAACAAGATTTTCGTCCACTACACTGTTTTTTTCTTGAAACCTCTTCATTTTGCAGCAGTCTTTCACAACTAAATCATTTCATTTACCAAACAAGCCATTGCAAAATGACTACTCAAAACAATTTTTAATTTCAAAAAATCATATTTGCGAAACAAAAAACGTGACAGCTCCTTTAAAAATCAACCGAACGCGGGCCAAATATCCTTTGACTCAACTCCTGGACAAAAATTCAGAAAAATTTGACGATAGTATAGACGATAGTACAAAAAATCCCCGGCTGCCACTTTATGAGCTGTGTCTGAAGTATCTGAGCTAATTGGTTGATTACTGCCTCAACTATTCTTCCATGATTTAACATAATATTGTCCAAAGCAATGTTTTAGTAAGAGTTTGAAACTCTTTGACACTCCTTGCTCTTGTAGCTTCATCTATCAGCATTAAGGTTGAACGCAACCGTTTTAGTTATGGGGTTACTGATAAAACAAAAATAGTTGAATTTAATAATTTTGAAACGTAACACGAGTTTAGTATTTTTTTTAACGATCATTCATATGTCACATGGATTATGCTCCATCACACCTCAATGGTGTTCGCATTTAACTCTTCAAACGAATAATGTACTTCAACATTAAAACCAATTCGCCAATATCCGGGTTTAAAGGATTAGGCAAAATAGCGTGTTTTTATAATGGCAAATTCGTTTGTACGTTCCTGCAGCTGCTGCTGCTGCAGGCTGCAGGTTGTAATACAAATTGATTAATTCAACTCAATCACACTCGTCCGCCTGGTGAACGGGCAAAGAGCGAACATCACATTGCAAAAAGCAGATTGTATATTTGTCGATGGTGTGGTAGAATATCGTAATCTGGGGCTAATGATTGCACGAATCAATTTCAATCAAACTCCCCGCAAGCATCCACTGATGCCGAAAACAAGCCAATTTCCGGAAATTATCGCTCTGTTCAGGATCATTTTGGATCAACCATGTTTTCCAATTGGCGTCGAAATTGAATAAAATGAATGCTGCAAATTTCAAGTAATATGTAAATCTAATGTTTATTTCGAAGTTGATTGACAGAAATCGAATGCTCGGATAAGTAAGACTACGCGTTACCACGTAAGTCGAAAATCTGCGAAAACAATGGAGACGCATGGTATATCTCACGAAGCATTGCAAAGGCATTTGAGGGGAATATGTGATTACACATTTATATTTTCTATCTATTTAGAAACGTATCATTTAAGATTAACTACAAACAAACTCGTATTTAACGTTTTCTGGGTGAGTTCATATCTCCCTACCGTTCACTAATCGACATACATGCAAAAATTGAAAGTGAATAGTTTGCGTTAATACCCTACAGAAACAAAGCAATCCACTGCAAAGGCATTTCATAATCACCATGGCTCTGCGAGGGAATGATAAACAAAAAGTACGAAAACAACGATAGTCATCAAAACAACAGCTGGTCCATAAACGGAAGTAATGTAATGTTCGAAAAGTGAACACTTTCGCAGCATAAAAATCAAACATCGGGTTGGGGATGTCAGATGGCCTTTCGCTTTTTGGTGAGCTACTTTGCGTGGTTCTCGAAACTTGATTCTAGCGTAAAGCTTGCTGAAAGATATGGCAGCCGGATAGCGGCTAGACTGGTTGTAATCAATTTTTTATCAAGATACTAAATTCTGTGGCTTCTGAATATGTACAGCGACAGGGGGTTGCTGGTTGGGACGTTTATGTATATGCTAGAACACCACACCGACCTGTAGAAGTATCACCAGATTCCATACTAACTTCTTGCTCCATTACATCGTAAACGTTGCCGTCACCGTTGTCGCAAAACAAAGAGAAGAGGGGAGAGAGATGGGAAGTGGCGTAGAAAATCATTCGCTTGGCTTATTATGCATATAGTGCAAAATGTCTGGATATGAATATTTGACTAGGGCAAATTTGCAAATCGTTTAGGTGATGTTTACTGCGGATCGTTTCGGGGCATTTTGGTAGAGCAACAAATGTGGTTGGACTATCCGGTTAGGTTGATCCTTGCTGTGTCCTGTTAGCTGGAGGTGATTTTAAGGGTCGTAGGTTATTTCATGTAATTCTGCTGAAATATATATGAGAGGAAGATGTCCGACACAATATATTGTTAGCCGTTTATCAGAAATTCAGATTGACGGTGAATAGCTCGTGTATTGTGTGCTGGCTTATTGGTGAACGCCGTAAGCGTAACCAGCAGGAATATATAAAGAAAATCTAATCCGGAAATATAGTAAATCTAGTTAAATAGTTAATGTTATACGAGGACAAGATTTTGGTGTAGAGTATAGAAAGTAAACAGTAAACCTTAGCTACTTTTCCAAAACCTTAAGCTACTTTGGAGTACAGGGTGCGTGATTATTTTTTGCAGTTAATGACATCTTCTTCTTCTTTCTTAGCGTTTCAAGCTTAGTGCTTTCGCAAATTAGCTTATTGCTTGCTCTCAACTTAGTGTTCTAAATGCACTTCCACAGTTATTAATTAAGAGCTTTCGATGCCTGGTATTATTTTTGCATTAGTATGATTGTGTGGCAAGTACAATCATACCCTATGTCCAGGGAGTCCAGACCAGGAATCGAACCCAGCCACCTCCAGCATGGTGTTGCTTTGTAGCCGCGCCTTTACCCACTGAGCTAAGGGAGGACCGCAGTTAATGACATGTTTTAGACAAATTACACCAGTTTCATATTCGCAATGAATGTTTTGTGGTTTATTTAATTTCGTTATCCAACGTTTACATGTAAAAAAAAGACACATTTCACCGATTTTTCATGCGATTATACTGCCACCTGGTGGTGGGTCCTCCGGTGAATTGTCAATAAATATAAATCCTGGTAAGTGTGAGATTTTTAGTGGGATACCTGTAACTAGAAAATGAGAAGAAAGATTAGTTATTTCCATTTAATTCCAACTACTTTTATTGCTTATCTTGACAGATAAAAGTTAATAAATATAAGTAGGCTATAGACAGAAAAAAATGACAGCTCTATCAGTTCGTTTACGGCAGCCATGGTGAAACCAGGGAAGCAACTACGTTTGATGGTTTGTACTCACCGCTGGCTTCACTCCGGAGAGAAGAAGTTCGTCATCGTGCCGCACTTAGTGAGAAGTATGTGTGGCCACACATAGTGGTTATTTGTACACATAGAAAGTGTGTGTAGATATTATTTGGTGGTTATATTGCAAAAAATTTATGAGTGGGACTCATAGACATTATCATTGCTTTTGTATCAGTGTAGGAAAAAGTGACGTGAAGTACATCTCCCACACGAAGCTCCCGAAGAATTTCCTCTTGTGGCTGACAATCAGTGAGAAGGGGATCTCAAAGCTGCTCTTCAACAGTAAATTATCCGTACAGACTTTGTCGGCATGCCTCAACACAAGCAAGCGGATTAAACTAAGCATACCTACATGGTTTAACATCTTGACCCATTGTCTTTAGACGCAGTAAGTTTGGTACAGTTGTGATTTCTAATTCATTCAAAATGAAGCCGAATGAGTTGCGCGCAGGTGTAATTGAACTTTTTCGAAAAGGAAAAACTGTTTCAGTGATTGCAAAGGCCCTGAATATGGCAAAATCTACAGTGAGTGACGCAATAAAACGATACCAACAGCTTGGAGAGCTAAATGACCGCGTAGGGAGAGGAAAAAAGCGCACTGTTCGGACTCCACAAAGGCGCGAGATTATCCGGCGACGAATCAAGCGAAATTCTTTGATTTCCATCCGAAAAAACCCATTTGATCTTCATCGACAAGGGGTTGAAAGTGAATCAAGCGGTATATCAGAAGCTACTTACTGACACAGTAGCTTCTTGGGAATCGCAGCATTTCGGCAAAAATGAATGGATTTTTCAACAATACCGAGCGCCGGCTCATGGAGCAAAAAATACTATTAGTCTTTGCGAACGCATTTTCCCAAACTTTTTAACGAAAGATGAATGGCCTTCTAACTCACTGGATTTGAATCCGATGGATTATTCGGTATGGTTCATCTTGGAGTCAAGAGCCTCCAGTACACCACATAAATCCTAGAACATCAAAAATCGTCTCTTTTAAAGGTTTGGGAACAAATATCTGTCGAAGAAATCGCGGCCATCGTGGATAACTTCCCGAAACGTTTGAAGACGTGCATCTCAACACAAGGTGGCCATTTGAAACATATTTCAAAAACACACAATTTTGTAGCGAAAAACTAAATGTACGTTATTTGTATGTAAGCTTGTAACTTTTTAATGTAACGCCCACTGACATTTAGTATTTTTCTACAAGAACTCCTACTTACTGGCAACTCTCAATCTATCGGTCGGTCCTATGTTGGAACAATAACAAATTCACTAAGAACAATCAAACTATTTTACACAACTTACGGTAGCTACAACAACAAACACTTTGACGACAATCCCTTGACGACAAAGTTCTATTTACTAAACGGAAATCTACAAATAACTAAATGCTAGTGCACAAATAACTAAATATGAACTAATCTAATTAATATACGTACTTATCAAACATCACTTAGTAAACTAGACACAAATTATATACAAAATGAAAAGCTGCACTATTGCTCCTCTATGTGCAGAACGAACAAAAACTGCTGCGATGGCTGCTCGATCTGCGTGATCAGCTGCTTGCGCTTGTGTGCGTTTTGTTGTTGTTGTGTTTGCGGCCAGCAAATGTCACTCACCGGGGTGCGTTCACAGATCGTCATCCGTACACAGCTGTTGTTTGCTTTCGGGAACGGCAACCCTTTCATGACCGGGTTTTCAATTTTGCCGACGGCAACAAATACGTATTGATTTTTTAATACAACAATAAAAGATAGTTTTAACACCATTTTGTTGTACGGATAATATTCGGACACCCTGTATTCTTTGGGATTTTCGTTCAACGGGGAGGTGTACAGCACCAATTTACCGAAAATTAACCGTGGGTAGGATCTGTGGCGCTTCGAGAAGATATCGAAGATGAAAGCATCTCCCAAGTTACATTGCCAAACCATTTAGCTTTAATAAATTTTGATTAAAGTTTTATGAAAGCCATTAGAAATCAATTTAGTTTTATTATGGCATTAAGAGGTGAAAATAGGTTTCATATTTTAGTCAGGTTTATGAGAACCTACACAGCTTGTTTACAACGATCTTAAAACCTTGTTTTCTCAAATTCCTCTTATTCCTTCCAAAGATTTTACTTGGACATTATGAACTCGTAAAATGCTGTTTTGAAATGCCGTTTTAGGACTCATTCATATTGTCTTATTATGGTTAGTTGAAAAAGCATTTTAAAACCATTTTCCTCCAGTAAATGCATTTAACGGCAAATTGGCATTGAGGGTTTTTAAACGGCAAAAAACATGACCAAATAGTTTTATAAGAGTCATTTCGAAGATAAATTGGTTCTTTTGCAAATATGTGATTTTTTCTAATGGCCATATTGAAATATAAGAAATAATTGAAGAATTGAAGAAATAAATCCACCAAATTTTAAATGTAATGCAAATAAATTGTAGATCAGAGACCAATTTCAGCATTGTTGTAAAATCGCATAATTTCTGAGGCGCATTGATTTTCGGCTTTTAATGCGCCAATATTCACCATAAAATTAAATACGAAAATAATTTGGAGCATGATACGCTGTAAAAAACTCAATTTATTTTGGATATTTTGCTATCAAACAAAATTTCCCGCAACACTGAAACCTTTTTCTTAGATATTATTTACTGCTAAATGAATCAGAAGAGCAGAGAATCGAACAAAGCAGAACAACAAAAACCAACCACGATATCACAGTGCAGTTTGAAAGCTGTGAGAAAGCGTGTGATAATGGTAGGTTGACGGGATGCTTGTTGTCGAGCGTGAGTTGTGAGTTGCCAAGTCGTCCACCGATTCGAAGGAGTTGATTGTCGTCGAGAAAGGGATGGAAGCATCGAAGACGAGATTTCGCTAGCACAGTATGTTGCTGTAGTAGTTGTTCATGTTTACTACCGAAACATTGTTGCTGAACTAGCTTGAGTGGTTTGCATTCCACTTTGATGATTTCCTCCGTGGTGAGAAACGTAGTTGCTTGATTTTAAGCCGATAGGTTTGCAGAAACCGAAGACAGTATGCCGTAATCCATAGCATGCGTGCGTAGTTGGAAAAGGTCTAGAGGTGCTCATCGATGAATGAAGGTTCTTCTGTGAATGGAGCAGCAGTGACTTTTTGGTTTTTTCGTAGAGCTTCTTCTTGAGCAGGATTGGATTGAGCTATTGGCCATTTGGTAGGTTCACTTTGCAGCCATTCAGGACCGTTCCAACAGAGCGTGCTTTGGATAAGATTATCCACTGTCGTTTCTCTAGAGTCGAGGTCCGGTGGGTTCTGTATTCCGGTGACGTGATTCCACGAACATTGTTCGGTGGCAAGCTGTACCTTGGAGACTCGGTTCGCCACGAATTTTGTCCATGTAGAAGGAGGAGACTTTAGCCAGCAGAGAACAACAGTAGAATCGACCCAGAAAAATGTATCTGCTGTCGTGATGTCATAACTTATTCATAGAGTTGAGCACCGTCGAGTGAACCGCAAAGCTCGAGCCGTGGAATGTTTTGCTTCTTGAGGGGAGCGATTTTCGACTTCGATGTCAGGAGTGCTACCTTGACGCAGCTGGAGATGTTTGTTGATTGAAGGTATACTCACGCACCATATGCGAGCTCGGAGGCGTTGGTGAAGTGATGTTGGTGACGGAAATATTACGCAACGTTGCGCCAGAAGCATTCACTGTACGGCAAGATGCGTTAAAGACCACGCGTAGTTTCGTAGCTGTGCTGTCTTCTCGTATTACGGCATGATGGGGAAGATAGCGGGAAGGATATTACGGTTGTTGGTAGTACAGAACGAGTTCCATGTGACTAAGCTGAATGTATTCGTCCATGAAGTCTCGCTACTGCTTGAAGAGTTCATCATTTCGAGAAAGCTGACCTTGGAGGAGACGAAAGCGATGAATAGCAGTGCGACGGTTGTCGCCGAGGTTAGCGAGAACGTCTTACTTCACAGGCACAGAAACGATGTAGCGGCCTTCGGGAGTGCGAGAGACCGTTCGACGAAAGTGCTCTTCACATGCAGTTTTCTCCACCGAGTAACAAGTACCGGTACTGTCTTCTTGTTTTTACCTAAATTTCTCCACGAGGGCGTTCAAATCGGTAAGGGTAGCGACGTTGATAACGATCGGAGAGGTTGAAGGACACTGGCTGTTTTTACCAGAGACGACCCAACCGAAGACGGAATTGATGAACGTTGGCAGACCAGTACCAAGTTGGATTCTGTCCGAGACCTTCATTGTCCGCAGAAACCAGTCAGCCGAGATAGACAAATTTGTCGACTAACTCGAACTCATCGCCGACAATCGTTACACTGAAGCCTAATCGGGCTCTGTCGTGCTCGGTTCCGCATGCCAACGTGTATTTCGTTTTGGACGTGTTTATCTTCAACCTAATCTTCACTGCTTCGCGCTTCAGTCTGGTGTACTACTTTGCCACCGCCTCAAATATTGTGCCGATAATGTCCACGGCATCGGCAAGACAGATCAATTGACTAGATCTGTTCGAGCCCCGCATGTTGAATGCTGCTCGTCCCATAACACCTTCAAGAGCAATGTTGAACAGCAGGCATGAGATTCCATCACCTTGACGAAGGCCCCTGCGGGATTAAAATGAACCCGATAATCACCTCGGAAAAGTTGTTCCCATCAATGCTCTTCCACAGCTCTAAACTGTATCATATGCGGCTTTGATGTTGGTGAATAGGTGGTGACAGTCACTGAAAGATGATTTTGGAAAGCACTTTATAGACGGCATTAAGGACGGTGATTGCACGATAATATTCACAGTCCAGTTTATCGCCCTTCTTGTAGATAGGGCATATAACCCCATCGTTCTAACCCTTTGGCAGCTGTTCGGTACTCCAAACCCTGACTATCAGTCGATGTAGGAAATTGGCCATCTTGTCCGGGCTATCTTGATAAGCCCTGCTCCGAAACTATTCATTTCAACCGATTTGTTATTCTTCAACTGCTTGCTAGCAGTCATAGCTTTACCTATCGTTGGGGGTGGCACATCTTCGTCACTTGCTGCATCGCCGACGGCACTTCCTTCGCTGTCTTGGTCCTCCTCCTATACTCCATTCAGATGTTCATCGAAGTGCTGCTTCCACCTTTCGACCACCTCACAATCGCATTCTCGCATTCTTATCCCGACACACGACCTAAAAGATTTTGAAAACGTTCTAGTGAACGATGTTATGACCCCTTGGGAACCTTCATAAAACCTATTGGCTGCAATGAACACCAACATACGGCCTAATGGCCACAGCTGTCAAACTTCACTGCGATATCGGGATTGGTTTTTTTTGTTCTGCTTTGTTCAATTCTCTGCTCTTCTTATTCATTTAGCAATATATAATATCTATGAAAAAAGTTCTAGTTATGCGGGTAATTTTGTTTTATAGCAAAACATCCAAAACAAATTGAGTTTTCATATGCGCATTTGATTTTATGGTGAATATTAGCCAAAAATTAATGCGCCTCGGAAATTATGCAAGTTTACAACAACAAAAACAAAAATAAGGCGAATATATGCGATAAATTAATCATTATCGATAAATTTTCTGAAAATGTATGGAATTCAATAAGGTTATCTAACAGAAACCCGAAATTAGTATCAGATCTACAGTTCATTTGCAGTACATTAAAAATTTTGCGCATTTATTTTTCCACATTTAAATTATTTAAATATGGCGATTGAAAAAAATCTTAATTTTGCCTAAAAGCCAATTTATCTTCGCAATGACTACTATAAAACCAATTTGCCGTTTAATGTATTAACTTGACGAAAAATGGGTTTAAAATGCATTTTCAACTGATCATATGAATGAGTCCTAAAACAGCATTTTACGAGTTCATAAAGTCGAAATAAAACCTTTGATAGGAGTAAGAGGAATGTGAGAAAACAAGGTTTTAAGATCGTTGTAAACAAGCTTTGTAGGTTTTCATAAACCTGACTAAAATATGGAACCTATTGGCACCTCTTGGTGCCATAATAAAACCAAATTGATTTCTAATGTTTTTCATAAAACTTTAATAAAACCTATTAAAGCTGGATGGTTTTGGCAATGTTACTTGGGATGCGGTCCAGCAATTCTGGCTCCTTACACTCCTCCTCCTCCTGGCGGCGCTTTTCTTCCGGAAGAATTGGGTTTGCTGCCTCCGCTTCTATCTGTACCGTTACAAATTCTGACGGGTAGCTTGACGCACCATAAGTGCCCACGCTGCGTTCTTCTCTTCCAACACCTGCTGAAATTCCTCGTCGAACCACTTGTTCTGTCAGCCTCGTTCCACATAACCTAAGACGTTCTCCACCACGCTGCTGATAGCTGTTTTCACGGTCTTCCAACAGTCCTCGAGAGGGGCTTCGTCCAGCTCATCCTCTTCCGGCACCGCAGTTTCGAGTGATTGCGAGCATCGTTATACCGTGGCAGGCGTCGATACCGAAGGTTGTCACTACGGAGAGTTTTGGGCCTATCTTAACCATCGAAAGGTTCTGACGTCGACGATGTCTGAGAAGTGCCGACCATCTATCAAAACGTGGTCGATTTGTGATTCCGTTTGGTTTGGTGAGCTTCAGGTGTACACACTTAGATTTTTTTACAGAAATCTGTAAAAGTTTACCGAATTCTCAACAGCTGAACGTTCGGTAATCCAATTTTACGGATTTCGGTAAAATTTTACCGAAATCCGGTAATTTTTTTACAGATAACTGTAAAATTTCACCGAAATCCGTTAAATCGGATTACCGAACGTTCAGCTGTTGAGAATTCGGTAAACTTTTACAGATTTCTGTAAAAAAAATCTAAGTGTGTACCGATGTGAGCGGCTGTGCTCGAAGAAGTTACTACGTATGTCCTTGTTTTTGGAGGATGTGAAGTCGATAAGTCGAAGGCCGTTGTCGTTGGTCAGCTGGTGTGCGCTGAAATTGCCTATTACCGGTTTATATTCCTCCTCGTGGCCAACCTGAGTGTTGAAATCCGCAATGATGATCTTGATGTCGTGGCTTGCGCAGCGGTCGTATTCAAGCTCCAGATGCGCGTAGAATTCTTTTTTGACATCAGTACTTCCGAGGTGAGGGCTATGCACGTTAATGATGCTTATGAACCGGCCCTTGAATCTCAACCTGCACATTCTTGGGATGATCGGCCACCACCGTATCACTCGCTTCTGCATCTCATCCATCGCGATAAAAGCTCTTCACAGTTCGTGTGTATTGTCGCAGCTCTGGTAGATGGTATGACCATCCTGAAACGTACGCACAGTGGATCCTTTCCAGCAAACCTTCTGCAGCGCTACGATGTCAAACTGGCGGTTCTTCAATTCGTTGGAAAGCACGCGAGTACTTCCAAGAAACTTGAGAGACCGGTAGTTTCACGTCCCGAGTGCCAATCGTTAGTGTACTTTTATTTATCGGTGTTGGCTCACAGGGCCCATTATCAACCCCACTATCTCTAAGGAGGATCATCGTGATGCTGCTGATGATTAGTCCCGAGCACCACCAGGACTTTCGGCTTTTGTATTAAGAGTCTTGGGGGTACTAACAAGGCAGTACCAAACCACCCCAAAAATCCCAATTTTTTTAAGAAAACTGATGTTTATAAAAAATGTAAACTTGGTTCTGTAAAGTTAAATTAGATTGAGTAGAAAAAAAAAAAAAAAAATAAAAAAAAAAAAAAAAAAAAAAAAAAAACAACAACAACAACAACATGAGGAGAAATAAAAAAGATAAGATTTTTATCACTGAGGGGGGTGAGGAGAGGGGGGAGGGGTACTAGAACATCAACAAGAAAAAAGATTAGGGATAAAAAAAAAAGAAGTTTGTAGCCCCCCCCCCCCCATTTTTCCACTCCTAAACCGAGCTATAAAATAAGGGTGGGGAACCACGGGCTAAGGCGCTGCACTTGGTAACTACCAAAATTTAGGAGGTAAGGTCTGTATCCACATTAATCCGGACACCTTCAAATCATTGTAACTTTTGAAATATTGCACGTAGGAATGAAAAATTTCACTGTGGTATAGCTGTCTATGATGAAAAAGACTATGATTGATGTTTACCTTTCATGTTTAGTATTCAAGATGGCGACGAAAGAAAAACAAGTTCGCGAGCGAATTTTGTACGGGCGTACGGCAAATCCTGACTTGTCAATACGGGACCTTGCAAAAACATTTAATTTGCCTAAATCCACTGTTCACGATGTGCTCAAATCATTTTCGGAACCTTTGACGGTGGAGAGGAAACCGAGAAGTGACAAAAACATTGGACGCGCTTATCCTGTCATGGATCGAAAGGTGAAAAAGATATTAACGAAAAACCCAAATCTCTCCATTCGAACAGTGGCTCGTAAAATAGGGATGTTGCCTGGTTTTGTCCAAAAATCAAAACAACGTTTGGAACTTAAGTCGTATAAAGTAAAAACAGTTCCAAATCGCAACGACAAACAGAACTTTGCAGCAAAATCACGGGCTCGACGTTTGTACTGCGAATATTTGACGAAATTTTCATGCGTTGTTATGGACGATGAAACTTATGTCCTGGAGGATTTCAAGTAGCTTCCAAGGCTGGCTTTTTATTCTGCTATGGCCAGAAATGCTACAGCTGAGCATTTCAGAACGAAGAAGGCGTCGAAATTTCCCAAAAAATACCTTGTGTGGCAAGCAATTTGCACGTGTGGCAAAAAGAGTAAATCTTTCGTCACTACAGGCACAATCAACAAGGAGATCTATCAGAAAGAGTGTCTGCAGAAGCGATTGCTACCCTTCATCAAACGTCACAAAGAAAAACCTTTGTTCTGGCCCGATTTGGCATCATGCCCTATGCTTAAACTGTGATGGAGTGGTACCAAGCAAATCAAGTGAACATTGTACCAAAAACCCCAAACCCGCCAAATTTGCCCAGAACTACGACCAATCGAGAGATATTGGGCTCTGATGAAGCGCAAGCTTTCTGGAAAGAAGCAAGGAATCAAAGACATCAAACATTTCCAGCAAATTTGGACAAAGACGGCTTCTACGATTTCTGAAGAGTCTGTACAAACCCTAATGGACGGAGTTAAGCGCAAAGTTCGAAAATGTTATGCAAATACCGAATAACTATGTTTTGTCTTCACGAATTGTTAAAACACATCCCATGAATCTGAAATAAAAAGCTACGACGGAAATATAATGCGAAATTTATGTGTTATTCATGTTTTGAGGTGTGCGGATTATTGCGGATTACTCCCCCTACCTCCCCCCCCCTCCCACAAATCAACATAAATAAATTACAATCCTACACCACAAATCTTTTCTTACATTCTTTCCACTTCTTTCCTCCTAATATTCCTTTTTACATTTTCCTCCTTTTATCAGCAAAACTTTTTTTTTTTCATTTCATTCTCCTCTCTCTTCCTTTTTTTTTTTTTTCTCCTCCCCACAGACCTACAAAGCAAATTTTCGTGAAGCGGAAAATAAAAATGCGAAAACATTTCCGTCCCTGCAATCGGCCCACGACAATGGGTTGCGATATCGCACATATGCATACAGAGTTGCGGAGTGGAACCACTTTCGTACGGAAATATATTCGGAGCACGTCCACATTGGCTTAGAAGGAAATTTTCCCAGAAGATTAAAAACTATTTGTAGTATAATGTTCACGGTAGTAAGTGAACACGGCAGGAAAGCAGTAAGCCAACAGTTGCAAAACTTGAAAATGTGAATGCAAATTAGTGCCACAAACGAGTGCTCGGCACGTGAAGGAAGAAGAAAACTTGAAAGCGTATATTTTCCGGTTTCGAAAGTAAAAAGTATCGCCTGATTGAAGAGGCTTGGGGATGGTCAGGGTTTTGGATAACTCCTTGTGATCTACAACTGAACATTCGTTTCTGCTCTGTCACTCAATTGTTTATTCGCAACATGGAATTAGACGGTATTAAAAGTATTAATAACACTCTAATGTGGACACCCCTTGTATTAGGCATGAGAACCACCAGTTATCGGAAAACAGTGTAAGCAGACCAGTTAAGAAATGGAATAAAAACGAAACGAGAGAAAAGCACACTTTTTTTTCCAACTACTCAAAAAGTAAGGAAACACTTCTCTTCGAATACAACAGCAAGTAGTTTTTGAGGTTTTTCTCACGTCTTCACTCGGACGATAGTTTTATTCGAGCGAGAAGGAAAAATCGCACGCTATTCAACGATTGCCGCTGCCACCATCGCTCCTCGTCCTCGCACAGTTGCTGTATTGTACCAACATCGGGCTTAGTGTTGCTTCGACACTCTTATTTCTTCTCCAATATAAGTTTTATTCAACACTTTTCCGCTTTTCTCACACACACGTTGTCGTCGTCGTCGTCGTCGTCGTCATCGGCGGAAGCCAAGCGACAAAATTGATTATCGCCTCGACGTCTTTTATTGTGAGTAGTGGCATGGTTCTCAGACTGCTGGCACTGGTTATCGGACTTTTTTTTTGCATATGATCGTACGGTTCCTTGGGAGCATTAAATAAAATGTATTCTTCATGACAAATCCCCTGCTTCCGGTATGAATTGTGCGAACGAAGATAGTGAGGAAGTGCATTTTCTCTTATGGCTTCCTGTTTTTTCATCGGCCGAGTGTTCATTCAATTCTCTTGGGATGGAACAGTTTAGAGGGCTCTGAAGAGAATAACTTTCTCATATTGCACTTCGATTTAATTTACGTGTATTGCAATGTTGGAGGTGGAATATTTTCTGAGTTGTGCCTATGATTGTGTATTGTTTTTGTGTGTTCTGAGCATCATAGAGCCACTTGTTCCCCATACCACCTTGATCCTGTGGTTAAAATTTGAGACAAATCAGCCAATATTTTTTCACATTTGTTGTTGTTTTTTGACCGTATGGGATCTACAATCTGGAGAAAGCCCACGGTTTCAGTTTTAAATACTACAAGTAAGTTTGTAAGTGCTCATTACCGTCAAGGCGGAGATTTTCATAGGCAATGCTGTGGCCGAACACTTTGTCGAAAACCGCAAGATGGGCTGAGTTAACGCCAAACATATATTATGATATCTTTGAGACTTGTAGAAATGAACTGTTATGAGAGATTTGATCTCCTCTTTTTCGATTCTTGAGCAGTTCAATATAATTTCGAGACTCAATATCTGATAATTTTAATGATATATTTGAGTCATGAGAGCACCACACTTTCAATTAAATATTTCTATCTTTCAATCTTCAAATGTTCGTTTAAATTTCAGAGCTTTCAATTTGCTGATATGTCTTGATAAATACGAGCTTAGTATTTTTTCTAATCTTTGGGACAAGCAACTTATAAATTTTCATGAACGATTTTTTATTCTTTTAATTTATAAACTATCAAGAATGCATGTCTTTTAGATTTTTTTTACTCATTTTAAATACGAGCAGAGTGTGATTCTAAGCAAAAAGGAGAAAATAAGTTAGTGTTTATATACTCAGTTGGCGTCGTGTCCCTTGCGCGGAACTGGGCGGCTTGACGTGCCGCAAGGGCACAATTGGGATTCTTTGGCGAGATCCAACATTAATGGGTTTTTGATTCTCACCGTGTAGGGATCTTCAAACCATTATTGAGAGCGTAACATTTTATGGTGCTGTTATAGCATGTTTTGTTGCAAATGGCTTCGATATGTCCAATTAGAATCGGCTTGGATCTAGCCTGTTTTCTTTCCGACAACCCGGCTTAGTCAGATTGGGCTTTGTCGTTTGCCGTTGCCGTTCAGGTTCCGTTATCATTATGTTTGGGCCATAAGCTTGCTTGTCGGAAAGGAAACAGCCTCGTTTCAAGCTGATTCAAAGTAAGATCGAAATATTTTTCACTCTGTGAATCTTAGGCTTATGATAAAAATGGTAGCTGCAACAAAGCTTTAATTAAGCATTTCAAATTTTATAACGGTAATCAAAAAGCGTCATAAAACTAAGTTGCATGATATATTCGGGTTTTATACTATAGTTTTTAGGACGAATACAGAACCACCTTAGGGCTTACATTAATACTATGAAGCCTGGGTTTTGTTTTGGTAGTTATAAAATAGTTTTACATTATACTTGAGAGCCTGATTTTATGACTATCACATAAAACTCTAACAAACCCAGAAGCTGAAAGAGATGCAATGTTAATACAATGATAAAATTTCAATAAATCTTCAAAGCATTCCGATTGTTACTTGGGATTATGTTATTCAATAGGCCCAATAGAATATTGTGCACAGTCCTAAAAGTCTCAATGTACAAACCAAGTGTTCAGGTCTTATATGGATAAGTTATTGGAAACCCCGGAGACCAGAGACACAAAATCATATACGACCAGAAAGTGTTCAAAAATGAATTTTCTTATAACTGTTAAATCGCACCAGCGGTGGATTAATTCATGTAGATTTATTAACGATTCCATCAAAAAAGACTATCATGAGATGACAATTTAAGCAGTGAATGTTTCGGATTCAGAAGATTAGAACGATTCTTGTTATAAAACTAGTTGCCTTTATTGCTTCTCTAGTGGTTTTTCTTACAAACATTTTCTTTTATATCCTTTACAACAATATTCTCATTTTGTTCCATAATGTGTTTTAGCTAAAGGTTTGTTTACTGATTTGGGTTTAAAAATTTCGAGCCTGCGCCCGAATCATATGTACATTGCCACAATTGTTCAAAATTAAATTTTTTTCTTTATGTATATATATTTTAAAGTTATCTCTAAAACTTAAACTATTCAATTTTACTCAAATCTGCTCTTACACAACTTTTTCATTTTTCTTCGAACACTTTTAGAGCTTTTTGAAGTTTTTGATGATCTATGAAAATAAAAACTGTAAAAAATTGCATAATAGCAGAATTAAGTGAGTTGTGATCCAATCGTTGTGTGTATGTGCTATTGAATTGTTGCTTACACACATAAATAAGGTCAATGCCATCAAACACACACCACAGATGGAGAGAAAGTAATATGCAATTGTTAAAACTAGTTGTGGGTTTCTACTTCGATTCCCTTCTCCAGAACATCATAAGAAGAAGAAACGATAAAACTATTCTCACTTTCCGCACAACGAACTAATAAATATCTAATTCCCGAATAGGTAAGGTAACTTAACGAATTATTGCCACTGGTCATGTTTGAACTACCTTGGAGGCGGTTTCTGGATCATTTTGCTATGCATTTCTTCATTGGTGAACTGGTTTCGTCTACGTTGAATTGGGTTTCATCGTGTTGACTAGATTGCTGCTGGTAGTGAGTGTCAGTAAGAATGTCTGCTTCCTGTTTTGTTGATTTTTGTTTTTGGATGGTGGCTACTACTAACCAATCAAAGTCTAGTTCTAAAGGTGATGTGTGTATGTGCTTGCCGTGTTTCGTTTCTAGCTGAATTCTGCTTTGCTGTGTGTAGAAAACCTTCACTAAATTTTCCCTAATACAAAATTTGTCTAACTCTATAAAAATCTTAATCAGCACCTAGAAATTCATCATAATCTTACGCTCGATCACGAATAATACGTTAAAACGGATGGCAAACAGCGATAAACTGACTGCCATTGTCATCATCATCATCATCATCATCATTATCATCTCTCATTTGATCACATCTAGAACTGTCCGTTGGTATTTACAAGTACACTTTGCAATTCCTCGCAACTCCTGGCGACGGTTGAGCCCTAAGGAGCAGGAGAATTCATCAATTCCTAGGAAACAAGTCTTTTGAATCCGGCCCGATCGTGACCGAGCTTAAGCTCTTCGTACAACGAAGGGTTTACTTCGGTGGCCATGGGAACGACCGAGTTGTCCTGGCCAAGCCCGGTAGTGGCAGTTCCGTTGGCGGTGTGCAAAGACTCCTGTCGCCAGTCAGCTCCTGATTGACCAGAAACGGCGGGAATCTGCAAACGTTGGAGTATGATTTTAAAATCTGACTACATGAAGACGGTTCTTTAGAATCCTACCTGAACGTGTTCTACATTCATCTCGCGAAGGTAGCTTGGATTTTCGAAAGCCACCCCTCCATTGGCTTGCTTCTGACCAATCTTTCGCTTCTTCATGATCACAAGGGCTGAGATCGCAAGAATGATCGCCAAAATTCCGGCAATTATGCCACTGATAACCCCAGCATT
Organism: Aedes koreicus; assembly: GCA_024533555.2. NCBI lineage: Eukaryota > Metazoa > Arthropoda > Insecta > Diptera > Culicidae > Aedes > Aedes koreicus. Next base: position 23,866 of record JAHHFK020000998.1, on the reverse strand, counting down.
CGATGCCTGTGAAGCGGACGTAATGTGGTGATCACCCAGTGTGAATCGTAGCGGTTCGGAGAGGACTGATGCTCCGAAATGGTTCCCAGCCTTGATGACCAGCTCGTACATCACATCCGATTTCAGACCTTCCAGTTTTAGGCTCGTTTCCTTTGCATCTAGACGACTCGTCCCCAAGCCACTGATCACATTGGATAGGTTGTCGGTTGTCACTGGTTCCAAGTCGTGCCAGAATACCCGATAGCCTTCGACGGTATGGGGGTTCTTCATCGGTGGGTCCCATCTGAGGAAAGTTCTGATTGATAAAACAATTCATTGATAGTGGATTGTGACGCTTACCTGATCAAAGCTTCCTCATTGTTCAAAATCTGAACCTGCAGGTTCTGCGGTGGACCTGGTAGTCGTTCTCGGTTCTCTTGGAAACATCCCACTATTGTACGCGTGTGTTGCAAGGCACAGATACCCGGTGGTGAGATCGGTTCTCCCCGGCACCAGTTAAGGCACCGTCGTGGAATGTCCTTGGAGGCACAGCAACCCCGATGATCAGATCCATCGGAGGCACACTTCATAAGCTTTATCGAAATCCACGATACATTCCGGCCGATCTATAACGCTCTCGATGTCGATGTAGAACGAACAGGCACTCATACAAGCAGACGATACGTTTTGAGCCACACAGCACTCAGAAATATTAGACGAGGCAGCCGTATTGCGAATTCTTACCGAAACGGCACGGGTTGATGATCCGAGGGCATTCTCCGCATGACAGAAATAATCACCAACCTCCTGAGCGGTTAGTTTGTTGATCGTTAGGGTCATCGTGTACAGAGAGGTGTCCTGGTTTGAGAAAAAGAGATCAGCATGTTTGGATATTCGTAAACTAGGAAAGACCTCACATCAACATCATTCTTCATGGACATGTCAAAGTTTCCACCCTGTATAACAGGAACGCGGCCGTCATGATCACGCCAGAACATCGTCTTCGGGATGGGTCTTGAGCGGACGGTGCACTTCAGATCAACGGATTCCCCTACCGATGCGACGGTGATTCCGGAAGCCTGGATTCGCGGTGCAACTGCAGGTCGAACACATTTGTTAGTAATTACGCGTTATGGAGAAACCCAGATTTACTTACAGCTTATGTTGACCTTCTTTGAAGCTTGCATCGGAATACCGTAGCCGTTGTCGGCGTAGCATGAAATATGTTCCATGTCGATGGTTACGTTGTGTATCACAGTGATCATGTGTCGTGAGGTATCCTGCCGCACCAGATGACCGCCAACGTAGAGGGAGATGGTTGGAGCTGGATTGCCCAGAGCAAGACAGAGAATTGTCATTGATCCGCCCTCGGAGATGATGTCAGAAGGATGAACAGTCGGTGGCTGTTGAAAAAAAAAGCACTAAAATATCGAGTATTAGGGAAGTCAAATGGAATTCACTAACGTCAACAAAGGCAGGCAGAGCCGGATCGGTCCAAGCGACCAAGGTTTCCGACGGCAAACTGGTTCCCTTTGGTCCTAGAGCTACTACGTAGATTATATGCTGGGTGTTCGGTTGCAGATTGGAGATTCGCACCCACAGCAGGCGGGTGTCAATCACGGTGTAGTTGTTGGCCACTTTGTGAATGACCCGGTAGGTGATGGTTTCGTGAGGATGGGAGAACTCCGGAGGTTGCCAAGCAATTGTGATCCAAGTAGCGCTGTGAGAGGAGACTGATAGTGAATGTGGAGGTGAAGGAGCACCGTACACGGTGCTGGCTTTATCCGTGCGCGATGTGTTGATCAGGAGCATAGACGACGGTAGAGATGTTCCATGAAGACCTCGCGCAACGACGGTGATTCGGTACAAGGCTTTCGGTTCGAGGTTGTTCAGTTCGATATCAGTTTCCGTAGTGTTTAGCTCCTGAAGGTGAAGTATTGGTTGTGAAGTTTGCTGAGCAAGGTGTTTATTGATTGTTTACTTACATTCTCCAACTTGATGATAGTTTCGTACATGGTCATGTTGTCCACCTTACCGTATTGAACCACGAAATCCGATGCCTTGGTATCTGTATTGTTAGTGTCGGTTTCTGATGGAACCCAAGCTAATGAAATACTCGTATTGGTAACTGAAGTTACGTGCAGATCTTCAACCGGAGGTGGAATATGACCGATTCCTTCTTCGAAGCATTGAATTATATTGCCAGCGTACGGTAGGCAGTCAGCGGGAGATTGGGTAATCACTCCACGGCACAGTGATTGGCACTTTGGAGGGACAGCTCGTCGAGCACAGCATGATGTGTGATCGCGACCTCCAGCACTGCAGCGGACGATGGTACCCAGTTGCCCTCTGCAGGTGTTTCCGAGCTTTTGAAGATCGGACATCTTGACGTCATAGCTACACAGTGGGGCACACTGCGGTAGCAGTCCAGAAGCATGGCAACAGGCTGAAATGTTGTAGGACGGAGTGACGGTTTCCATTTGACTCTGGTGATTGGATATAGATATAAGTAAGGTTCAAGGCAATATGATATGAAATGGGTCACCCACCTCTCGCTTCGTTTGGAACACAAGCCGCGGTGAAGGTCCACCTTTTCCGTGAGCATTGACTGCCACTACGAATGCTTCGTAGTACTGCGAAGCCTCAAGGTCTTCAACAATCACCGGTGCTTGGTTCTTTTCCAGAACTGTGTATTCTTCACCACTTCCAAGTCGTCGATAGTGCAGATGGTAGGAGGTTACTGTATCGGGCAGGATTTTTGGAGGCATCCATTCGAGGACTACGAAGTGTGGGGCAATTAAAGGGGCCTTCAGTTTCGATGGAGGTCCCGAAAGAACTCCATAGCCTTGTAGCAAACAACTACTGTAATCGGACATGTACTGCAGGCACTTGAAGTAGTTGAAATTTATGGCCTTGACCGTCCCGGAACAAAATGGCAAACATGCGTCTGGTATGCCACGAGATTTGCAGCATGGAGTATGATCAATTTTGTTTGCCAAGCAAGCGAAAGTGATGTTTGCCCACGGAGCGCACACCATCAGGTCCGGAACTTCGGTGAAGTCAGCTTTCACCGGGTCGCACATTTTATCCAGACAGGTACGATGACTGACACCGTTTTTCATGCAACATCCACGGACGTCTAATGTAAAAAAAAAGAGAAGAAAAGGGATCTCAAGTATGGTTTTGAATTGAAATGTTTCTTCGCCGAAAATTTTAGATGAGATGCAACGATGATGCTCTGTCAGAGTAAAATAGGAGAATGAAAGAAGGCGAGGAAAGCACAAGGAAGAATTTCACTGCCATAATCCCCTTGAAATTATGATAGGATGCCGTGCTTGAATCGCAGTTACCTTTGATGTTTTCGCCCCAGTTACTGCGATAAGTTATGGCAGGCCAAGTGGAGAGTCTTGAGAGGAGTCTTAAAATTTAAGGTTCTTTTCACTCTTTATGAAAACTGTGCGGTGGTGCTTGGTTCGATGCATAAGGTGATATAGCACCACTAAGCATCAGTGAGCGTGGGATGCACCCTAGACAGCTGAAGTGAAAACTCATCTCCAACATGTTATACCTCATTGGATAAAATATTAACAATGATGGAACATTAAGTTGCTCTCTAGGTGAAGTGCCTCAGGAAAGAATGTTGCAAGCTTGGTTGTTGGAAAGAAAATCGCTTGTTGATGTAATCCAAATTAGATTTGGATCTGGGGAGCTCCTTTTCTGAGAATAGTAAACACTGAGCACAAGGGACCGCACTGAACTGTCGGAAGCAATTTTCCGAAATATTAATCCCATATAAATATCTGTCTGTTCAAAAGTTTCATGTCGTACCCAAATACCGAAAGTTATTACCCAACCTCAATACAACTAGGTCATGTCAAATCTCATATTATTCAAAACATCCTACACGTAAAAAACTTCAAATCCAATATTCATCAAACAAGGTAAATCGCTAAATTATTTATCGACGGGAAGCAACACTCCCCTTTGTCGCAAACGCACGATATAAAATCGGCACAACAGTCATGAATATTTTGTCATCCTTCTGCTTACTCCTTTCTTATGCTTCCATCAACATAAATCCAAACCCATCCATCCCAAGAGAGCACTTTTCAAGGATTAGAACGATTTTAAATGCGTTTAATTTTTACGAGGAGGGGAGGGAAAACTTCCGTAAATGAAAAGCTTGTGACGACAATGGCGACGACGACGGCGGTCTGGTGAGTGTCGTGATGTTGGGGTTGAAATTCACGTTTGTTCGTGGATATGGGAGGCGGACGGGGTTTTCATTTTGATTTCCGACCCATCTCAAACTGTCGCAGTGTGGTTCCAGTGGGTTTTGTTGAAAGCGTTTTATTGTATCATCTATGCATAAGCACATTTGTGTATATTACTGTATCGCACTGTAGGTTCCGTGAATACAATTAGAACATGGATGGCCGATTTCGTTTTCTGGAACTGTTCTTAATTGGATTAGGGTTCTACGGTTATAAGCTACTTATTGGAATTAAAATATTTACGGCAAAGTTTGCACATTCAAATGGGGCGAGCAAGCCGCCTTAATCGCTACAAGGCTTTGACTTTAATTTTCAGGAACTAACGGGTAACTGATCTTCACGTAAAAAGCATCGAATATTAGACTTACATGGATCGGAGTGACGTCTCGAAAATTCCAAAAGTGACTGGCCAATGATTTTTTTATTTTTCACATTTCAAAATGTGCTGCCAGAATTGAAGGTGGGTGTTGGCCAAATTGGGATTTTTCAGATATAATCCTAAATAGGTTATAGAGTATTTTTCATACATCTAGTAACCTAACGTCCGTGCTCCATCACAATATTTTCTATTGTGATGTGTCCTACTCAATAGGTAAATTGAACTGAAGGTGAGTTTGAAAGAAGGGGAACTTAGAGTAGAGCACACGTACCCACTGGTTGACACTAAATATTGGCCAACGCGCTTTTGCACATTTGTTTGAGGATGTTAAGCGACACAGGTTTCCAAATCCTAAGTTCGGATACCGTGCTGCATCGGTGCCCGGACTTTTTGTTCATGAATCTGTACATTTTTCAATTCACAAACTAGCATGCAGTTATGAGTTTGTTGTAAATTTATCATAATAGCATATTAGCGATAAATCTTCTTTTACAATTTTTCCAAGTTGTAACATTCCGCTCACTTGCATGTTAGGCGGTGGAAAAGTCTTTCGTAAGTAGAACAGCCGACTGAGTTCATCAGATATAGCTCGGCTTAATAAACAACTTAGTATTATTGTCATTTATTTAATGAAATATTCTTACTATTCTCATTCAATGCTCATTTCAGCCAATAGTGTTCAACACATAGTTATCACCAACCATCGGACTGCCCGCAACAATAACTCTTTGTATCTTTACATAGAAATTGCTAAGCTCTTCAAACATCCGGGGGACTACAAGGATTCTACCTATATCTTTGTTGTTAATTTTGTTTCTTTTCAGGCAACAAATAATTTATTTCTAGCAAATTTTGAAGACAATATCTAATATTTCTCTATTTCTCAAAACTTTTAAAGTTAGGCATAAAGATGAATGAATGTACCGGAAACTAGACGGACACATGCGGAGTTGAGTACAGGCGACTCGTGAGGTAGTAAGTGCTTTCAAGAACGTGGAGCAAGACTGGTAATTGTTACCCATTGTATCTATATTAATAAAATTTATTTTTAATAGGTTTGCGTCGACCATCGGTTGAATCGGTTAAATCGGTTGTGTCGATACTTTGTTCCGCAATATTTTGTTATCGGGCGTAGCGTTTTGTCTATTGTTTCGGTTGCCTATTTTCGTTGCGCGAGTGATCGAGTGAGCATCAGAAGTCGTGGTCCGCCGGGTAAGATCGGTCGGTGGTGAGGTACATAATTAATTGTGATTCAAATTATTCGTTCGCCATTCTCGTTGGGCCACCCTATCACAAATAAACCACTGTCCCATTTTGTAATAGATTCCAGCGGCATCCGGACTGTTGGTGTAGATCGGTCCAAGTTGGTACTCAAGCGTTGAGATGAATTACCTTGTTTTCCTAATGAAATACCACTATCACACTCTTTGAGTGGCCGCAATAGCATCCTTACTGTTGGTTTAAATCGGTCCAAATCGGCTTTCCAGCATTATAAAACATCTCCTAGTTTCCCAATGAAAAACCACTATTACATTTTGTGAGTGACCCCAATAGCATCCTTACTGTACTGTACCGGTCAAAATCGGCTTTTCAGCATTATTAAATATCACTTTGTTTTCCCAATGAAAAACCACAATCACACTTTGTGTGTGGCCCCAATTGGATCCCTACTGTTGGTTTAAACCGGTCAAAATCGGCTTTTCAGTATTATTTAAAATCACCTTGTTTTCCTAAATGAAAATAACCACAATCACACTTTGTGAGTGGTCCCAATAGCATCCTCACTGTTGGTTTAAATCGGTTCAAATCGGAAATCGGTACTAATGACACTTGACAGCTTATCGTTTACCAAAACGAACCCTGCTGCCACCCACTCCTGCTATCCAAAATCCCAGTGATTTCTCGTGGAAGTGCAGAGGTGTTCTCGGCTTCTAATAAAGCGAGTATCACGTCAACATATTCCTACCCATTCCCTACTTGACCTGCATTCGGGCGAGGCCGGCGCCGGTATTGCCTTAGATTGGGATCACCAGTTTTTACACATTGAAGATGTATGTTAGTCCCAATCATGATCTGTTGGTTCTCTGTGTAATAACAGCTGATCTGGCAACAACGGAGTAGCAACCTCGGGCGGTCAATCATGCTCATGTTCATGCCCAAGCGGACATAAAAATTATATTTTTTTTTCTCCTTAATCCTAATTATTGTTTGTTTTTTGTATTTTTTTTTTATTTTTTTTTTTTTTTTTTTTTTTTTTTTTTGTTCACACACAACAAACACAAAAAAAAAAAAGGAAAAAAAAAAAAAAAAAATATATTGTTTTTTTTTTGATATAGAGAAAGAGAGCTCGACAAAAAAAAAAATAAAAAAAAACAAAAAAAAAAGACATCTAACACAAAAAATAAGTTTTTAATAGTGAAATAAAAAAAATTTGCTCGCGTTTACTAGTGATAGTTTGAAAAAGTGTTACAGTTTATTTTTTCTTAAAAAAAAAATGATCAGGTGAAGTGTGAATTTCAATTTTCCTAGTTTTCTAATTACAATCGCTCTGCAAATACGCTCGTAAAAGTGTGTGTGTTTTTTAAGTGAAGTTATTATAAAGTTTTCCGAGTTTTTCTCGTACGTGTTTCGTGAACAATAAAAGTTTGGTTTTTTTAAATTACAGTCTTCAACAGTCACTCGCTGGCAGTATAAATAGAGTAAAGATTTGAGGCATTCATTCATTTTCTCCGTCACGTTCATTCATTGGCAACATCCTATCATCTGAAAGGTGCCGAAGAATTCATGGCTTAAGGGGAAAGGATGTGGGTCGAGACTTCATTCGTATGATGTCTCGCCTCATGTGAAATCATTATTCTTTAAACGCTCATTTATACCGTCTTGGGCTGAGCGAGAGCAATTATTGTGAATGTGGACAACGTTACCAGGACATAGGTCACGTTATTTGGTCTTGTTCTGAGCATCGTGGAGTCAGATATGAGCTTTATGATACACTTCGGGTTCGAGGTACACATCCTAATATACCAGTTCGAGGTATTTTGGCTCTATGTGATCTTGAGTTTATGAAACTATTTTGTTGTTGTTTTAGATTAACATTAGCCTAAGATTTTTGTTCGTTTAACATGAATAGTGACCGGCGAAAAAAAAGATCAATAGAGCCGTATGTAAGAAAATCCCTTATTATAAGTCCTGTACATATCAGAACCATTCAATTTCCAAATGCTCAGTTTTTTAGACTCATTTGACAAGTTTCACACATATATTCCAATATACTCGTTAATTTCAATTTACCGCTGGCGGAATACATAATTATCTTCTGTTTGAGGTGTGTGTGTGTGTGTGTGTGTGTGTGTGTGTGTGTGTGTGTGTGTGTGTGTGTGTGTGGTCTAACACCCACCGGCTGGCAGTTGTAGGCTGAACATGTATGAATTTTTTAACAGTTTGTGGCCCAAAATCAACAATTTCTTCAATTGGAATCTTTGCATAGAAATATTTCCGATCGTTGGTATACAATTTTTGAAAATCTTTGGAGAAACGACTGAGATAATAACGCTCAAAACCTGATCACTTTTTGTGAGGGTTGCAACCAGTGTCTGTTATTATCACTTAATATCATACTCAATGAAATATATTTCGAGTAAATGTAGATAAATTTTATTTGTTTTGACAATCTCAGATTTCAAAATCAGGGGCAATGAACAAATCAACTCATTATGCTTTTATGACTACTCGTTCCTTGATTCTTATTAGAGTTTGAGTTTAGGTGCTAACTTGTTAACTAGCTTGTTGAAATTGCAAGTTATCTTCAAACATCAAGAAGTCATTTTCAATTCAACCAAAATTATTATTTTGGATAGTGTCAATCGCAGAGTCTTACTGCCCTCTATAATCCTAATTACAATTTGTAGTAGTTGTAACCTGTCGATCTGAGCCGAAACAATTACACATCATGTTCTACATAAAATGAAAAAAATATTGTTTCTTCATTTGATACTCAAAATCATCCCCACCAAGATAAAATTGAATATTGATATTGCCAACAGCACAAGCGATAATAAACATTCATCACGCTCATTCAGATCTACTCTAAATAGAGTAACTTTCACTTTGTTTCGTATTTCCATGCTAAATGTAAAAAAACTGATCAACTTTAAATAAGGAAACTAAATAAGTGCGCTATACTTATAAAAATAGAGTAATTATAATTAAGGTGTCCAAAGCAAAAAACGCGGTTCAGTCCAAGGCGAAAAACGCGGTTTAGTGGTTATTGAGATGTAATCGAAACAAGACAAAAATCGCCGGAGAATTTTGCGCGCCGTCATGGAAAATCCGACTGCGACCATGAGATAGATCGGAAGACAACTGGGAATCACCCATAAAACTGTGTCTCGGGTGGTAAAATCGTTTAAGGAGTCCGAAAATCGAAGACAGCTGACCCTGTGAAGGCCCGGAAGGTGCTGGATTATTTCAAGTGTAATCCAAACCTTTTGATTCGCGACGCGGCTCTGAAGGCAAAGTGTTCGTTCAGCAAACCATGAAACGAGCTGGGCTTCGTGTATTTAAGGTCCGCAAGGCAACGAACCGGCGTGATCAACAAAACACGGCGGCCAAATCCCGCGCAAGCAAGCTGTATCGAGAGTGGTTAACGAAACCGATGTGTGTGGTTATGGAACGAAACCTACATCAAGGCAGACGCAAAGCAGGAGTTCTACGTTGCCAAATCACGGTTTGATGTTCGGGAAGACATAAAGAAGATGAAAGTGGACAAATTCGCCAAAAAATACTTGCTCTGGCAGGCCATATGCCAATGCGGTAAACTGAGTAAACCGTACATCACAACGGGTACCATCAACAGCGAAATTTACCGCACCGAGTGCCTCCAGAAGCGTCTGTTGCCCTTCCTGCGGTCCCACGGAGCCGAGACATTATTTTGGCCGGACCTGGTATCATGCCATTACGCGCGATCGACGCTGGATTGGTACAGAGACAATAACGTTGTTTTTGTACCAAAAACCGCCAACCCTCCAAATTCACCAGAGATTTGTCCGATGGAAAGATTTTGGGCCTTAATGAAGGCCAGAGTTCGAAAATCGTCCAAGGTGTTTAATAACGAGCTGGAGTTGAAGAAAAAATGGATGAAAGTGACCAAAAAGGTCGGCTTCACCATTGCACAAAATGTAATGAGGGGTCTTAAGGGAAAGGTGCGGGCTTTCAGCGATGGAAAGGAAATTGAATAAAGTAATTATGCCATATGTAGTAATTAATCCATATGTATTAATTTATTCCCTGAAAGTTTCAAGAAAATCCGACTTGAAATAAATTTTTGGCGAACACTTTTGTCTGGTACATTTTTTTTCGAGTACAGGCCTTAGATACATCGGAAATTGATTCGGAAATGTTCGAAAGTTGAAAGGTAAGGTAAATGTATTTTTTGTGTTAATAGAACTAGAATATCGACATTTAAAAGGACTTAGCAGTCACATCTCCACTTGTGGAAGCTTTGTTCCGGGATATGTGGGAGAATTGAATTACTCGTAAAAAGCCCTATCACCAATACTACAAGAGTCGACGTCGCCGTTAAGCTCTTCCAGTGTGGAAAATCCGGAAAAATAAATTATAGAAATAAAATAAAATAAATTATGGAATTAAAAATAAATTAACTACAGAATTAAAAACACTCCGTCGGGCGCATCGGGTTTAATGAAAATTTACTCAGATTGTTTAAGATCAGCTAAAATAAGATACTGAGTAATGTTTACTCTAATTTTGACAAGTGACCTAGTTAGTCAAAAATGAGTAACCCTTTGATTACTCTAATTAGGGTAGTTCCACTTTTAACGAAACTGAGTCGTTTTCCACTCAGTTTTTAGTAACAACAAACGAGCGTGATCGACGAATTAACAAAACCAAATAATGACTTCGAAACTCAGCGGTTGCTCTGGTCAAGAGAATACTGGCATTTCAAAATTCACACGGCCAGAAATTGAACTCAATAGGAGAGGCCACTTTACTCAGTCGCATGGGAACTGCGACTCAGTTTCGTAAAAAGTGGAGTCACACATAGACTGAGTAACTCCACTTTATACGAAACTGAGTCGTAGTTCCCATGCGACTGAGTAATGTGAACACTCACATTGAGTTGTTTGTCCTTTAAGGTTATCTTAATTTTCAGCACATTTACGAGCAGATGATTTGATTTTTACCGGCCCTGGTTGCAATCCGATTTATTCCGATTAAATTGTACCCAGTATAGAAAACAAAGACGTACAGTGACGGACAGTACAATAAGACCAAAGCCCGATTTTCATACAAATTGGTCATGTTTGAAGGCTAGTTTTTAAATTTCCTGTGAAGCAGTTGAACTGAAATTTTGGCAACAGCCAAGAAATAACCAGAATTTTCATCTGTAATAAATTCAAACATTTTCATACACCACTTCAGAAGCTACAGGCACCATCTACAACACAACAATAGGACCACCTTTTTATTTCCATAGATAAGGCTATGTTGATGAGTTTGAATTACGACCTCTAGTGAACTGATTTTAAAATGACCCGTACAACAAAACTCAAAATTCAAATCCTCAAATTTGAGCATTATTTATGGAAATCGAAAGGTGGTCTTATTGTTTTGTCGTATTCGGCGTCTGTAAATCTTAAAATGCTGAATGAAAAATTATGGATTTAATGCAGATGAGAATTTAGACTACTTCTGGACCACAGCCGAAATTTCAGCTCAATTGGTTCACGGAAAAATGAAAGACAAGCCCCCCAATATGACGATTTTGTATGAAAATCTGGCTTTGGTCTTATTGTTTTGTCCGTCACTGTAAGTCCAAAAACTTCAAATAAAAACAAATGCTACAACATTATGTTCAGTATTTTTCCCGAGGAAAAACAAGCTGTTTGATATTGAATGGAATCCAAACTGACTTCAAATGTCAGAGATTATTCCGTAAATTTCCATGATACCGTTTTCTATTACGTCTCCTTAGAAAAATTAAGAAATTCCATTTCGCGAACATTTATTTGTTAATTTCTCATTTAAAATTAATGATTTTCAGCTGAATTTTCCAATGCATTTCACTCACCTGGCAGCACGGGAACCACTGCGACGCTGGTTTCCTTATTAATCACACCATTCTCCAACGTAAGGGCTCGAATGCGAATGCTCGGCAGGCTGGACCCGAAATCATTGTGGGCGGCAACCGTCACGGTGTACATGGTGAATGGCTCTAGGTTGCTAATTATGGCCGAGCTTTGATCGGCCGACACTTGCATGCTTATCAAACTATCTTTGGTCGCGTTGGCCAGAAAGTCCTGATCGAACGAGTGCAACTTGGTTGCATTGATTCGATAGTACTTGACCGTTTTGGCGTGCTGCTCTGGTGGGGACCAACTGACCTGGAGCGAGCGCTCGGTGATGGCTTCAACGGATACCGATTGCGGCTCGGAAGGGAGTTTTTGGATATTGTCCAGGATGCACTGTAGACCAGGGAGTGTGTGCTGCACACAGGATACACGCGATTTGAGGAGATCCGTGAAGGGGGTGTATTCACCTCGGCACATGTCTTGGCAGAGATCTGGGATGCCCTTTTCCAAGCAACATGGAACGTGGTTCCGACCGTCAGCCATGCACCTCACTATGTTGGGAAAGTCTTTCTCGCATTGTTCTGGTTCCACACCGGTGGCTCCATCCAAAATGTTGTGCAGCACACAGAAACCCAGGCACGCTTCACTGACATTGTTGGCCTGGCAGCAGCCGGTGAAGTCATGTGTAATGGTTGGTACTCCGTCGGGTGTGATCTCTTCATCGTCATCGTCGTCCTCGTCCTCGTCGGAAGTTTTCTCCGCGTTGGAACGGGAAGTAGTTGACTCCGATGCTGTTGTGGCGTCGGTGGTATTTGCTTTCTTTGCCTTTTTGACTGTGAATTAGAGATAGAAATCGCAGGTGAGAAAGGTTAGTTGGCACGCTATGGGGGAAGAGAGATTTTAATCACGAAACTTTCTCGTCAGAGTCTATCGTATATATGGGCACGGTTAGGAGATGGGCGTCTGCTGTGTGAAAAAGTCTACCGGTAAAACACGGTTCAAATTGGAACGAACTCCAGACTTGAATGTAAACAGCGGCACATTGTTGTGTCTTCCGGTAGTTGTTTCGTGTGTAGTGGGTAAACACGTTCCGCTTCGTTTCAATTTTAAGTTGTATGCAAGGAAGTTTGCCTTTTCGTTTGCAGAACTAAGATCTTATGCATCGGCATTGGATATATATTGGGTAGTATGCTGCAGTTTTTTTTTTGAGGAATTTGATTTGATGTCGTGGAAATAATAAATCCTTAAGTAATTTTTTCTTTCAGTACTTTAAATTTGTAGAGCATGCATGGATATATTGATGTATAGCTTCCTCTGAGCTATCAAAGTAGGCGTCCTTAGAGTTTTATAGTTGAGAATGGAGGTATGAAGGGAAGATCTATGTTAAGCACATGAGCAAAAACACACCGGAGCAGAAGTAAAACTTTTACCGTTCACGAATAGCTCGTCAACCACACGAGGAACGGTGAAACAAGCTGTTCGTTTCTGAGAACTGTAAAATGGGTGAAGTTGAACGTGTTGAAGAAAATTTATTGAACGATGGGATTTTTTAAAATATTAATAAAATGGAGTTGGGATAGCTATCAGATTCTATCAGAATTTTATTAGAATCGGGGTGTACATAGACCTCCTAAAATAATATACGTTATCTCTGTTAAATTTAGGATCATCCATTGTTGATTAAATTGTAACTGTATTTCATACCTTGATTAAGACTATATCAGCTGAATTATGTTCCTGCTATAACTGCCACTCACGGAATGTTTACCCCATAGAACAAATCAGCAAGCCGAAATAAAATACTTTTTGAGTCTGCTTCGGACAGTTGCATCTTATCTAATTCAACAATCAGTTTGTTTTGTTTCTTACTATTTTTCAGTACAAACACTTTGAGAAATTTTAACCAGTGTTGGATGAAGAGGCGATTAGCTACCAATTCCATTGACAATCTTAGTTTAGACAAAAAATGAAAATGGGATTTATGCGATGAGCGGTAATTGGTTATCTGTTCCCCAAGGATCAATATATGTTCCAAACTTTGAAATATTTCAAGATTGTTATTAGGTAGGAGAAATCCGGGTAAAACCGACACTTTGAGTAATACCGACACCCATTGAATTTTCTGATTTTAAACTGTTTTTTTTTACAAAGTTTTTATAGACTGTTCCGATAGTTATAAATACACTAATGATTAACCGTCAATTCAAAATGCGTGTAGTATACAACCAACTTTTGGCTGCATCCTGTAGTTTACATCCAATTTAAACTGATGTTGTCATTTCTTAAATTTTTCGCATGGACGTTTGAAAATGCGTGGTCTTTCTCCCGAGCAAAGAAAACAGATTGTGCACAAACGGTGCACCGTCAGTGGTCTTTCGATCAGAAAACTGGCTAAGGAACAAGGTGTGAGCATTGGAGCAGTTCAAACCGCATCACGGAAGTATCAACAACAGTGCTCTTTCGTAGATTCCCCGAGACGGGTCCTGCTGACCCTACTATCGACAGAAAGGTAAGGGATTATTTCAAGCGCCATCCTTCAGCATTAGTCCAAGATGTGAGGAAAAAGCTATGTACTTTGGCCACTTATGTTAAGCGTGCCAACGAGAGAATGGGCCTGCAGACTCGTCAAAAGCAGAAGAAATCAAAACGAAGCACCAAATAGGCTAAATCTGTGAAACCGAGGGCTCGAAAGCAGTACGACAAAGTGCTGACCAAAAAATTGGGCTGTGTTATCATGGACGATGAAACCTACATAAAACTCGATTACAAAACTCTGCCGGGACCACAGTTTTATACCTCGCCGAAGAGAAAGGATGTTCCTGGATCAGTGAAAGCCATTTACACTGAAAAATTCGGCAAGAAGGTAATGGTGTGGCAGGCCATATGTGGATATGGAAAATATCTCGTCCATTCATTACGACAGACACAATGAATGGTCAAATCTACGTGAAGGAGTGTCTGCAAAAAAGGTTGCTATCCTTGATCAAACAGCATAACAAGACTACAATCTTTTGGCCTGATCTTGCTTCCTGCTCTCAATATGCACTAGTGTGGTACAAAAGGAACAATGTCGTATTTGTACCAAAGAAGATGAATCCACCCTATCGAAACTTTCTGGGCTTTGACGATAGTGTTGAAAAATTTAAGAAAGATTGGCCACAAGGGGTGAAAATGGTAGGAAAAAGCACAGTGTAGAAGCTTATGAGTTGTGTTAAGGCAAAAGTTAGAGAACTCGCCTACCCTACGAAAAATCAAGCAAATTGAAATGAAGATGAAAAAAAAAATACATTGTTATTTACTATGTTTGAGGATAAAATAATCGAAAATCACAGTATGGTATTTTTTATTTGAGAAAGAAAGTGTGTTTATATTTTTCGGAACAGTCTATAGTGCGCCCTATGCACACTTGATATTTCTTATGTTTCGAACCACTATATAGCTGTCGATATCTCGTTCTTTGAAAGTAAACAACAAAACATAATCAGTCAACGTTGACACTACAGCTGATATAATATTTCGCTATCGGGAATTAGCAGTTTTAGACGGAAAATTTCAGACTATGGGGTAGTTAATGTTTGCTAAGTAAACATAAAGTATATTTCTGTGTATTCTGTATGAACGTTAGCATTTTTACCGTTTATTGACACTCAAAAACTTCATTAAAAAAATAAAGTTCATTCCGGATAAAATCGCCACTTTCGGTTGGACTAAAATCGATTCAGAAACAGGGTGAATTTTAAAGCATTTTACATTATTGTTTTTTGGTGCCTCGTATTTATGTTTGAAGACCTAAACGGCATAGTTGGACCGAAATCCAAAAACTATAAAAAAAATTAAAAATACTATTGAGAAAAAAAGCAAGGTGTAGGATTCCAAGGACAACGCTCATGGAGCAAATGGTCCCATAAATAATATATATCGGCTCTTGAGGGTCCCTGGTATAAGATCAATGGAGATATTTCAACGGCGTGTGACGTTTCGTTTCGGCGGGAAATTCTGAAGTGTGTTAGCAATAAGCAATAGAGAAAAAAAGCAGTCGATTTTCTTGCTCTAAAAAATATAACCAACCCATATAGGTAAAATCATACTAACTTCATGGGTAAACTAAATGTTTAGGCACAGAACTTTTCATCAAACGTTAATGTAGACAATCATGTGATCTAGAATGTTAACGACGTTTCCTTACATGCAACTGTTTATAGCGGCGGCTATCAAAATCACAAGACCAACAAAACCATGAAAAAAGAATGTGACCTCCTCGTGTCGACAGATGGCAAGGTAAAAAACTTTCGCATTTGCGATACGCTTTATTCGAGCAGTAATGCAGAACAATTGCCATGTTTTACCTTTTGTCCGAGTACCTGACACCTCTTTACTTCCTATTTTTATTTGACTGCAGCTCTTATAGCACTGGATCCGCCAAGTTCACCGATTGCGACGCTAAGATGGCTTTTAACTCATCTCTCTCCATCGTGAGAGCTCGAACTCTGGCCTTTAACTATCATTTGTTTCTGCTTCGTCCGCATTTTCTTTTTAAGATCACGATTCTGTTCTTCAATTAGAACTAACCGTTCTACATAAAGCGCGATCTTTTCGGTGACTCCGGTGTAATCGCGGTCGTGCTTGATAGTTACACTCGAGCTTATGTTTCAGGGAGGTTTATTTAAAATACATGGAACTGAGTGCTCCAGCCGATTTCCAACCACTTCCATTTCACCAACAAAATTAATGTCATCTAGATTAAACAAGTAGGAGTCATCTCTCATCGGTAGCGATTTTGTTTGCGGAGAGATGACCATGTTCACTCTCTGGAATGCCGGGAAATAAGGACGGTCGAGCATGGAGATACAACCTTAGGTTAAACGATAGTTTTCATTTAAATTGGTAAAATTTTACCGATGAACCCGCGCTTACCCTTGTGACTTATGGATTGGAATGGATTGAAAAAAATTGAATCACCTTTTTGCACCCACGGCGCTTGTGCGTGTCCGAGACGAAATGGGGAAGTGAGCTATCATCATGACTTATGCATCCGTCAATTCAGTTTTCTTGACACTAGTAGCAGGCGATAATGCATCGAGCTTTCGAAGAATCGATCACACGTCATTCCAAAACTATTCAAAATCTAAATTGCACTTTAAATTTAAAAAATCTAAAAAAAAGTGGGGATTAATGTCATAATCAACCGATAACCAGACTCTTGAATCTAGCTTGTTTTTCTTCAGCCGGCAACCCCCTCCGTGGTAGTAGAGCGTGTTTTTCAGTGTGAAACTAATAATCAATTCATCAAATTCTTAACCATGAAAAATGTCAAACTATGAATCCAACCGTTAGCCGTGTTAGATCAGCAGGTGCGCAAAAACATCCGGTTTTCTTGGTTTAAAGTAAATAGTGTTAAGGGTTTACGCTGAAGCATTTTCGACGGCAGCCATTACCTCAAAATTTAGAATTGATATAACTCGGAATCTGTACTAGATATTGAATATTTAATCACATCAGTTTGTATGTTTACTTGCTGTGAGCAATTAACGTATTAATGTAAACAGTATGGGCTTAACGTTTTGTTTACATGCATTAGCACGTGCACTTTTTTGCTTCGACGAATTCCACGAATTGGTAAACAAACCTTGCAGCCTGACGCTTCATATCTCAATGGCATAGAACACAGGCCTGGCAGTGTGAAACTAATCATCTTCTTTACTCGTTTGGCTTAAAATGGAACTGCGAGTTTGACATCACAGGCACTGTTGCATAGGTGTAAAGGATACAACTTCAGTATGCCAGACCTGATTTTACTTGATATGGGTCGTATTAGTAGGCGTTTAAACATGGCTGAAATTCTCATATACACTATTGAGACCACCTGACATATTAGAGTCACCTTGGGCCACCCATATCTAAATTAATTGGGACCAAATGGGCCTTCCATAAAAAAATTTTATAAGCCAATTGTTATTCGTTAGTTTCCTATTGATTGTTAACTCCACGCAGCTTGAACCAATAACCGGTGTGTTTACTCCGGATTAGCAAAAATGGATCTGTTATCTACTTGATCATCATGACCCTTTCAACAAGAATTAAAAAAATCTGCTGGTGAAGAGGCTTTTTAGATCGAAATCCGAAAATTGATGAGCACCGCATTTATAAAAGCTGCAACAACATCGGTGGCGAACAATGGATTCAAAAAGACTGGGTTGTGGCCTTGGGATCGCGAAGTGTTTGGTGTTGCCAATATTTTTTTGAAAAAACTGGAAGAATGCAAAAAAAAACTGGAATAAACCGAATCCCAAAAAAATTAAGAAATAGCCTACGTAATGAAAAACTATTTGTCGCATATTACAATGTATATGTTGTATGTAAGATATATTGTTACAATGTGTGGAGTTGTTCTGTAATGGTTTTAACGAAATCATACGATGACAATATGACATACAGTAATGTCATATTGTCATCGTATGATTTCTTTAATTCTGGATTATATCCCTCGCACGCTCATTCGGATTTACCCAAAATTGAGTAACTTTTTACCCACTTTCATAAAACAGGCTGAAACGTCAAACCATGGGTAAGCCGATTTATGAAAGTGGGTAAATCTTACTCGGTTCTTCATAAATCTGGTTCAATTCTTAATTCAGTTGTTAGACTATAGTGAAAAAAACCCGGCAGCGTCAGTCGCCATTTTTCCAAAGTGAGGTGTAGAATGAGGAGCAGATTGCAGCGGATTGGATACGGAAACGTACCGCAAATTGAAAGGTATTATAATATTTGTTCTATTTACTAATACTTATCCAAAAACATTTCGGCAATCCGAATGAGCGTGTTAATCATTTATGTGTAAACAAATAAAACCTCAACCAAGACTATAATTGAATTTAAAATACAATATATATTTATTTGTTCGCCTGGTCAATATATAAACATTACAAATATAACTTAACCCATATAACAATAACAAATATTCACTGTTCTTTGACTTTTTATGTGTTGATTTATTTTAAGTTTTCCGGATTCTTCCTGATTGAAAGTAACCAAATTTGTGGTTGCCAAAATTCCCTTCATCATGTTTGTCTCAAAACAGTTTCAAATTTAAGTTTTGTTTATATTGTAAACGAAAAAAAATACTCTGTTCACCGTCGCAGATGAATGAGGAAGAATTAATAAATTTGGTATAAAATTCTGTAGATTCCGAAAAGCAAATGAAATTTCAAATCTTTTCAATGCTAAAACCTTCCCCCCAAAACAACATGGCATCATTTTCATGCTTCATATCATCAAAGTCGATGTTTCTAAGTTCCCGGAATTCATTATCAGTATCTTGATACTTATCATCTTTGTTTTCCCAACTAATCGGTTTCCCTCTTGTTCACAATTCTTTAATTCAAATGATTCACTAGTGTGCGTCGATAAAACTTCAAAAAGCTGCAGTTGACAGATAGAGAATGTTGATTTATAAACGTTAAAAAAAACAGCAACCTTTTTAAGGGGATAGGAATCTTTCCACATTTAAAAAAAAATGTCCTACAATTAATGGGTAAAGCAAACAGGGTTGTGAAAAAAAAAACTGGAAAAAAACTGGACAAAAGTCAGAAAAACTGGATTTGAAGATTTAACTGTTTGACTGGATACCGTAAAAAAAACTGGAAGAATCCAGTTTAAACTGGAACATTGGCATCCCTGGTTTGGTGTGACTTTTTTTCGAGCCATCGCTGGCAACAGATCAATTCGCGAAGGAGCCAGAATCGTCGACATCGCTCCAAAAAGAGGTGAAAAAAGTCCATGATACATACAACCACGTAGACTTTTCTCTTGGGGGTATTGCGAAAAGTCTGCCAGGGGGGGGGGGGGGGGGGGGGGGGGTGGTGGTATCTCAGATTTTCAAAATGAGTCTACGTGGTTTAGGAATAGGCCCTTTGGGTAATATCGACGCTGAGAAAAGGCAGTATGGGAATGCAATGTCAAAATCGAACATTATATCCGCTCACAACTGCCCGAATGCACTCTGAACGTTTGTACGAGCCATTAAAAAATATCAATTGCAATATGTTTCCTCTCTTTGTTCTTTTTGATATTTATCCATTTGTCCTTTTGTCCTTTCAACGTTTTGTCAATTAATTATGTTTGTGTGGTTGTTCATAATTCGACCATTTGTCCATTCGACCTTTTATCTCCTTTCTTTCTTATTTTGTTTTTTCGCTTTTGTTTTTTCTCTTTTTTTTGCCTCCCCTCCATACCCCCCCCCCCCAAAAAAAAAAAATGTATGTTTCGGGTACGAGTACAACCGAATGGGGTTTTTTTTTTGGAATTTTTAATTTTCTCATTTTTACTTCATCTACACTCAAAAAAATCGACACGTTACTTCCACGTGAAACGCACGTAATTTTCGTCCACTGCCAAAACCAGTAAAAAACACGTGGAATTCACGTAAAAGCTACGTGATTTCCGCGTAAATTCACATTCTACGTGATAATCACATAAATTTTACGTGATTTTTCACGTACAATTCACCGGACACGTAATGTTCACCTGGTTTTACTGAAGAAGATTTGGTTACGTGTTTAGGTGGAAGTTACGTGAAATTTCACGTGAAAACAACGTGTTGATTTTTTTGAGTGTATACAATTAAGGTGTTGATGTTTGTAAAAGACACTCGAAGACGAGAAGATTCCGTTTAGTTTCTTGATTAAATTACTGCTGTGAAACAAATACTGGCATTGAATGTTACGGAGATCCTGTTTCGGAAAATTTCAGTAAAGGTCATTTTCGATATTAGTTAATATTTGCTCTTACGAAATAGAGAATTGAAAAATTCAATATCCCTCTAGTAGACGGTACACGTAGCAAGAATCTAACAAAGTTCAAAAGCATGGCGAAATGTATTCACTCCGGGTCTAAAAATCGTAACCAGTATTTCGCTGGCAGAAGGAAAACGGCACGCAGAAAGATTGGCAGTTTGCGGTGCGGTGGCAAACATGTGGAAGCAAAGTTTCTGTTTGCATCCTTGTTCAAAAGTGTAGCGTAGGAGTGATTCTAGCCATACCAGTTTCCCATTAAAGAACAGGTTTTTTTTCTTCTTTTCTGTTTCGCTCAGCTTTAGCAAAAGTTCAACTACTGCTACGACAGTAGTTCGAGAATTTCCTCAGGATTTTCTTTCAGTATGTTCGTCGTCGTCAGAAGGCGCTGCGATACAAGGTGTATTTGAGTATCGCCAGAAAACAAATGTAATACTTACCTCTCAGGGGATGAAAACTTCGTACCACCGGATCGCTATTCACTTCGCACACGTAAATATCGGTATCATTTTGGCGGGCATCCTTAATTAGCAGTACCCAGACGTCGCCACCGAGAGGGCTCCTGCCCTTGGGCGCTGAAAGTGAAGGAGAGAGAAAAAAAAAGAGATACTATTAACGGTGTGACTCGTGCGCGAAAGGCCAGCAGAGCAGGAAGCGAATGGGAAAAGTTGGCTTGAAATTAACTCCTACTGTTTGGGAAAATTATGGTGCATGAGCTTTTAGACGGAGCGGAAGCAGGATGTTTGCTTGCACTAGAACAGTTTTCAGCCACATTCGATGCCAGTGAATTGAGTTAAGCTAATTTTGTAGATTATTGTTAAAGTTGTTCTATAGACAGTACAGGACGTCAGCTTTACATACTGATATCTGGAGCATTCTTCTTCTTCTTAGCGTTTTCAAGCTTATTGCTTTCACAATTAGCTTATCGTTTGCTCTCAACTTAGTGTTCTAAGTGCACTTCCACAGTTATTAATTGAGAGCTTTCGATGTCAGGTAACATTTTTGCATTAGGATGATTGTGTGGCAAGTACAATCATACTCTATGCCCCCCCTTAACGAAAAATTCCTAGACCAGACCGGGAATCGAACCCAGCCACCTCCAGCATGGTGTTGCTTTGTAGCTGTGCCTTTGCCGACTGAGCTAAGGGAGGCCCTAGAGCATCATATGTATAAATAGAACATTGGTCAATTGCATTGAATGCATTGATTTCAAAATTCTGAAGAATTATTTAAGCTATTGTTTTGATGTTCACACACTCAACGATAATTAGTTCTACCCGTTATGTTATCTGACTTCGGAGAAAATCGATCTAAAAAAGGAGAAGGCGTAGGCATACATTTTATGTGGAATCTAGTGTTCTGAAACTGACATACTCATAATAAGAAGAAAAGCAAGTCTGATTGAATTTCGTTTGTTAATTTGATTTTGTTTTTACTCAACGAAATTTACCTGTCGAAATAGGCGACTCTACAATCCTTATCGGGACTACACTGAAAGGCACTGAAAGTGCCAACCGCATAATTTTTAGAATTTATTTATTTGGTTCAAATAAAAGTGAACACACTTTTTTGATACCTTATTATTATATATTCTTCAAAAGTTTAATTCATGTATTACTAATATTATACCTAAAAAATTCTAATCAATCCACCGATGTTGAAACTGAACCCTGTTTACACTTCAGCAGAATTACGAACTCAAATACGGCCAATATGGTACTGGATATTTATTTTCACCAGATATTCCAGGAGGTTCCAGAAATATTTGATATTTCTTATACTCAGTTGATGAAAGGAACTATCAAACAATACTGAACAAAGGGTGTCTCACATAGATTCCGTCAACTTGACTTGATGAATTTATTTTAATTCGCAGCAAATCGAAATGAAACAGCTTGACATAAAATGCGCAGCTGCTGAATTTAGCAACATAATACTTTGCTTCCCTTCACGGTAAGCTTCATTTACCCATTAATGGGTACGATGTATTATTTAGTTATTTCTCCTGTGAATTTATTACACATTTTACTGAAAAACTGCGTCTACCCATTTAAATGGGTAGACGCAGTTTAACGGTAAAATGGGTAAAGATTTCCACAGGAGGAATAACAATAATAATAAAGGAAGCTTACCGTGTTCAACTCAAATGTCAAATGTGATGAAAATATTGTCAACAATAGTGTTCAACGACCTGTTTATCTAAGTGCTAGAAAATGGAATATTAAATAAATATTAGAAATTTCAGAAATTAAGCCCAAAAACAAAACTATAGGACCATCCTAACCGTCAATTTTGATTAACGATATAGAGTCGAGATGCTAAATAAGGACATATTTGCTGAAAATTGTGCAGTTATATTAAATGGAGTCTTGGTGTAATTTTTGAATATACTCGGTGCAGTTCAAACCCAGACAAGACCACTCGCGCCAATCGATCCTGCTATAATTCTATAGAGTCTGTAGTCGCTGAATGGTGTATCTATAGAATGCAAGTGGCATCTATTGGTGCGAGTGGTCTTGTCTGGTTTTGAACTGCAACGAGTATATTTTCATCTCACACTTTATGTGCTCTCAGGTATTGTATTGGTCATATCTTCATGAGAAATTATCCAATCTTAATGAAATTTTTACAGGTTTTTCAAAAACAATATAGCTTTGATTTGACAGCAACAGAATCCAGTTACATAAAAAATGTTGGATGTTGGATAGTTCCAGCAGTAAGAATGGTGAGGAATATAGCCACATTAAACTCCAAGCTCAATTAATCAAAATACAAGTTGTTGTGTTTCTTAATAAATATATTTGATAGGTAATCATATTTGCGTTGCGTTAGTAATTAAATAATCCGTAGATTACACGCTGGAAGCTGGTATGAAACTTACTTCATCACTCTTGTTTCGATTGCTTATGAAAAAATAGCTTTTCAGTAATAACTGTCCAACCAGGATTCAGGATAGATAAGCATGAAAACATCTATTGCCCACCACGCTGAGGCAAATCGAAAAAAAAAATGGGAAGATAAAGGTGATATATCATCAACTTAAATAATAAATAAATAAAACCTATATCTATATTCATTAGAAATCTGTTTTTTTTATATTAGGAAGTATGTTGATGTAGATGTTTTCAAATCATTCAAAACATGTTATAACTATTTTAACAGGGGAGAAAACACCTTCAGAGACACACTCCGACAAATTCAAACACCTCACCACAACAAGACAAATTTCCGTAATTCTTGAAACCACTCACACGCATTTTTATATCAATGCCAGCTGGCTGCCAATAAGCATAACTTTACAATTTTGGTTTGACAGACATGCCGAATAACATAAACACCCAGGGAAACTTCTTC
>JAHHFK020000997.1:0-71533 GCA_024533555.2 Aedes koreicus | reverse complement strand
CCCAAGTAACAATTTTAGTTTTATTCCAGCCGTATAGCACTACTTCTCCCGGCTTCGTTGATAAAACTACAATCAAAACTGTTTTGTCTACCAACACCTCCTCAATGCTTCTTTAAAGCCGAAATTTGTACAAAAGACGGTTGTGAAAACAAGTTAATAAAACCTTTATAAGAACATAAAGATTTTGAAAATGTTCTAGTGAAAGATGTTATGACCACTTGAGAAGCTCCATAAAACCTATTGGCTGCCATGAAAACCAGAATGTGGCCAAATGGCTACAGCTGTCAAACTTCACTGTAAAATCGAGGTTGGTTTTTGTTGTTCTGCTTTGTTCGATTTTCTGCTCTTCTGATTCATTTAGCAGTAAAAAACAGGTCTTGTGTTGCTGGAAATTTTGTTTGATGGCAAAACATCGAAAACAAATTGTATTTTCTACAGCGTTTTAGGCTCCAAATTATGTGCGCATTTATTTTTATGGTGAATATTGGCAAATTGGCTAGCCGAAAATTAATGCCCCTCGGAAATTATGCGAATTTACAAGAACATGAATCAAACTAATACATTCGATAAATTAATCATGAATTTCCTGAAAAGTGCTGGCAATTGGATGAGACTATCTCAAAGAATGCCGTAATTAGTCTCCGATCTACGGTTTATTTGCACATCATTGAAAATTTGATGCATTTATTTTTCCACATTTCAATTATTTCCTGTATTTCAATATGGCGATTGGAAAAAAAATCACAGTTTTGACATAAAGCCAATTTTTCTTTGCAATGACTATCATAAAACTGCTTGGTCTTATGGTGACTTCCTTCAATGCCAATTTGCCGTTTAATGCATGGTTTAATGGTTATAAAATGCTTTTTTGTCTGACGATAATAAGATAATAACAATGAGTCCTAAGACGGCATTTCAAAACAGCATTTTACGAGTTCATAAAGTCGAAATAAAACCATTGATAGGAGCAAAAGGAATTTGAGAAACAAGGTTTAAGATCGTTTTAAACAAGCTGTGTAGGTTCTCATAAACCTGACTAAAATATGATACCTATTGGCACCTCTTGGTGCCATAATAAAACCAAATTGATTTCAAGTGGCTTTCATAAAACTTTAATAAAACTTAATAAAGCTGCAAAAAAAAAGAAAAAAAAAAACAAAAAGAAATAAGAAAAAAGAACCACCCCTCTCCCAAGTTAAAACTTTTTCTTTCTCCCCTCTCCTCTTAATCCCTCTTTCCCCCTCCCCCCTATCCCCCCATCCTCCTTTCTCTTCCCCCCTACGAATCTCTGGTGAATTTGGGGGGTTGGCGGTTTTTGGTACAAAAACAACGTTATTGTCTCTGTACCAATCCAACGTCGATCGCGCGTAATGGCATGATGCCAGGTCCGGCCAAAATAATGTCTCGCCTCCGTGGGACCGCAGGAAGGGCAACAGACGCTTCTGGAGGCACTCGGTGCGGTAAATTTCGCTGTTGATGGTACCCGTTGTGATGTACGGTTTACTCAGTTTACCGCATTGGTATATGGCCTGCCAGAGCAAGTATTTTTTGGCGAATTTGTCCACTTTCTTCTTCCTCATGTCTTCCGGAACATCAAACCGTGATTTGGCAACGTAGAACTCCAGCCCCGGTATCTGCTTTGCGTCTGCCTTGATGTAGGTTTCGTCATCCATAACCACACACATCGGTTTCGTTAACCACTCTCGATACAGCTTCCTTGCGCGGGATTTGGCCGCCGTGTTTTGTTGATCACGCCGGTTCGGTGCCTTGCGGACCTTGAATACACGAAGCCCAGCTCGTTTCATGGTTTGCTGAACGAACCAGGCGGAACACTTTGCCTTCAGAGCCGCGTCGCGAATCGAAAGGTTCGGATTACACTTGAAATAATCCAACACCTTCCGGGCCTTCACAGGGTCAGCTGTCTTCGATTTTCTTTCACTTCCAGCCCGCCGCTCGGTCGTCTGGGACTCCTTAAACGATTTTACCACCCGAGACACAGTTGTATGGGTGATTCCCAGTTGTCTTCCGATCCATCTCATGGTCGCAGTCGGATTTTCCATGACGCACATTGGCACAATTCTGAAAAAAGACGGTCAAAAACATTTTCACCCTTTTGTCATCATTTTATCGACTAGGTGTCTTCAGAAGAGTTGCTCAAAATATTATTCCGCATCTTTTGAAAAACCACGCCTAACCTTTCGTGAGGGCGTAGCAACACTTTCAAATTCTAACTTTTTTAAGCGACGAGATAACGGACTATTGTTTTCGACAAAATTGTAGAGCAGGTAATTTTAAGAAAAGTTGCTCAAGACACTAAGTTTCTAGAGCCTAACGTTAAAGAGATATAATTGGTTTTCTTTCAGCACTACCTTAAAACCGGTTTTTTGAGATAATTAGTACTTCGTTCAAATTTGGCGACTTCAATATGTTCTAAAAATTGTAGGAATTATTGAAATACACATTTTTGCTGAACACTCCAATGCTCTCTGGTGACCGAATTTTGATATATGGTGATTCAAGTGTCTGTGTGACGTCATAATCAACCGCCTCAAAAAGGGTGGGCGGGTCCTGGCGGGGTCTAAAACAGATTGTTTTTGAAAGATTATCTTATGTACTAGTAATTCCTGAAGTTTTCAGCATTGGATACTGAAGGGTACCTAGTAAAACCTCAGTTTGAAATAGTACAGGTTATAAGGCAATTTATTTGTGTTCAACTGTTTAAAAAAATACATATGCGGGTCCTGGCGGCGTCTTAAATCAATTGTATTTGTAAGATTATCTTATGAATTATATATTTTTTTTTTTAAATTGAAAACGTTGTTCTTGAATTGAGGTGGGAGCCGTATGACTTACCGGATAAATTATGATTCTAGATTAAATATTAAATGATTTTTTTTTAAATATTTAGTACAGCGGTGTTTTGAAGTTCCTCTTTGCTTTATTACATAATGTTTCAAAGAAATAAACGAGTAATGGTGAATTGAAAAAAAAAATACCAAACACACACTTGGTCAATCATCTATCTATCTGCATTTATCTACTGAATTGATTAGCATTTTTTGGAACAGAACCCGATCACGACCAACTCTGCAGAACAATTTGATGATTTGTTATCCCGTGGTCATGTATGATTACGTTGGCGTAATTATGCAGATCCAAACGTGGATTGTTTTTGTTCATCTGTGATTTAAGCAGCTACTGAAGGAATTATTGGTTTGTCTAGCGTTATGTTTTAAATGTGTGCCTCCGATCCCATTCTTCTGAAAACGGAATTACGAATTGATCATCCCGACTGCATAAAAAACAAGAAGATTGATGCAGATGTTTTTAAGGAATTGCTTACTGAAAGTAAGGTTATGTGCTGAACCTGTTGGACACTGACGGTTTTTTTTTTTTTATCCAAATTTATATCAATAAAATATCAAAAAGAAAAAATACTCGAAACACATGTTAGACAACTGTTTCAAAAACATTTATGCTAAACAACACTGCTTATAAGTTTCGATTACACATTTGTAAATCAAAATGAAGTTTTTTTATACTTACTGGATTTTGCTGATATTTTATATTTAAATGAAAACAAGCAAAAAATTATGAATCCGTTCTTCACGAAATAAATGCTTTAAACGCACTATAACTAACAATTTGCACTGTAAATAAATGTATTAAGTTTATTGCTTCTGACAAATGAAATTTTGCAGACAATTTACCTCCGAGAACTATGGACGATGTTATTCAATAAACTGTCATTTTAGCACAGATGGGTAACGCTTATAGCGATAATAATAATTGTTCATTGGCAGCGCTTGCTTTGGTTCATAATATTTGACGTTCAAATCATTGTCATGATTTCATGTGCATACTTTTTGTTCATGACAACAGAAATGGATTTGTATACGTAAACCGTGCGTAAATTGCGCAATAAAAATAAACAAAAGCTTTTTTTCGTCATAAAGGTTTATCTATTTCCTCTAGGAGTCCAAATTCGGTTGGTTACCCTATTACCATATTTTAGGCTCTTCTTAAAAACCAAAATTACAAAACGATGAGATGTGTTAATGAATTCGGTGGAATAATGTCAGGGGTGAATGCTATGGTCGTTAACCTCAACGCCCCGTAAATAATCATTGATCCATTCATCCATGATCAACTGCCAAAATCACGCATATGAAGCTAAACGACCCGTTGCCTTTCAATTTCCTCCTCAATCGGAAAATTCAATTCAGCAGAAAACAATGATACTGGACAACTTTTCTCGCAATTACGTCCGATCTGCTCAGATAGAGTACGCAGTAATTAGCAATTTCACCGACAACAGGAGCAATGTCCGAGAGAGCGTCCATAAATGACGTAGGATACTTTTGGATCAATTTTATATCCCATGTCATCTTCCACTGTGTAGTCATTCTTCTATGCTATACCATTTCGGAACATCCCCCGCAAGTGCAACGTTTGCATGTTTCTCAACTCAAATGCACATTTCAGCAACAAGTGGCTGACCATGATCACTATCGGAAATTGGACAGATTTGTTACCTTCAACTATCCTTCCCGCCTGCTATGGTTGTTAGAGCAATAGCTGCTAGCAACAGCGATTACTCCAATATTTGAAATTATTCCACCACCTGCTGCGATTATTATGGTCATTATTGCGAATGATCTTTCGCACATTGGAACCCCTCCCGCGCTCGTGCGCCAAAGCCGCGTGATGGCCACGACTCATCACACCTTATTTCTCGAATCGGTCGCTCCGCACGTCGCTACTGTTTGGACCCAATCGTCCTCTACAACGGCAAACAGCACCAGTCATGTAAGGCTATTTTTTAGTTTGTTTCGCTCGCAGCAATAATAGTACAACAGTGAAAGTCAGTGCATTGGCTGAAACTGGTGATCGATTGATTGTAACAGCACGAGAATCAGCTAGTTTATGTTGGATTACATCGTTTTTTTATGGTGTTTCAGTGGAGGGAAAAATCGAAGAGATTAGGTTCCGGTTTCCTTGTAGACAGAGGTCCAACGCAGTGCTAAAATGTTTACTACTTTTGCGATCGAATTGCAGGCAATTAAAAGGTCTTATTGAAAAAGTTGATATTTCAATAAATGTAACTACATTGCGTTCAATAAAACACGACAAATGGACACAAATTGTAGAGAAAAGCTATTTTATTTCCATGTAAGCGTTTGTTGAACCACGATTGTAAAAATATATTGAATTTTGATAATTGCATTCGCTCGACGGATTGAAAACATATCACAGTACAAAATCGTCTGTTTCTAACATGGCCGCCATTCTCTCATACAAAGCAGTTGCTAGAGTTTATTTAACCACAGGCCGTTAAGGTTTGCCGATATTTCTCCTTGAACTTCAATTCTTATAAATTGCTTGAATGCTTGCTCCTTCTGATTTAACAATGTGACCCCGATTGCAGGATGACAGATCTGGTACGGATATACGAAGTTTTCATGCGTTGTTATGGACGATGAAACTTATGTCCTGGAGGATCTCAAGCAGCTTCCAGGGCTGGCTTTTTATTCTGCTATGGCCAGAAATGCTACAGCTGAACATTTCAGAACGAAGAAGGCATCGAAATTTCCCAAAAAATACCTTGTATGCCAAGCAATTTGCACGTGTGGCAAAAAGAGTAAATCTTTCGTCACTACAGGCACAATCAACAAGGAGATCTATCAGAACGAGTGTCTGCAGAAGCGATTGCTACCCTTCATCAAAACTCACAAAGAAAAACCTTTGTTCTGGCCCGATTTGGCATCATGCCACTATGCTAAAACTGTGATGGAGTGGTACCAAGCAAATCAAGTGAACATTCTACCAAAAACCTCAAACCCGCCAAATTGCCCAGAGCTACGACCAATCGAGAGATATTGGGCTCGGATGAAGCGGAAGCTTTCTGGAAAGAAGCAAGAAATCAAATTGATGTCCAGCAAATTTGGACAAAGACGGCTTCTACGATTTCTGAAGAGTCTGTACAAACCCTAATGGACGGAGTTAGGCGCAAAGTTCGAAAATTTTATGCAAATACCGAATAACTATGTTTTGTCTTCACGAACACATCCCATGAATCTGAAATAAACAACTACGACGGAAGTATAATGCGAAATTTATGTTTTATTCATGTTTTGAGGTGTCCGGATTATTGCGGATACAGACCTTATGTCACTTCAATAGCCTCGTGGCCCTGCGCTTCCTTCACAAGATGGTAGCTACTCTGAAAATAATTTAGGTTTATTAGTTTATACTACGGAATCGTTGGTTCAACTCACTGGGAGGAGGGAGGTAACTCATTGAATCTTCCGGTCCTCCTCTAGGCATCTTGTTATGAGGTACCAGATGGTTACACGCCGATTGTCTGCATTGAGTTATCTCAAATTATAATATTTCGTCCACTATATCACAAAACATTGCGATTGGTTGAGCAGATTGGAGATAATGAAATCAATGGGTATAGGACCAAGTCCCCCCCGGGTGGTACCAAAAAAATGAGCTTGGAAATCAACATGAAATGGAGAATCAGCTTGCCAGCATCAGTACTGTGTCGTTCAGCAAGAGGCAAGTGATGGGCGCTAAACCAAGGCCACCGGTTCTCAACATCAACTCCCGAGAAGAAGACCAACATAGGAGGAAATGTCCTGTGTGTGGTTCCTCTGAGCACAAGAGCCTCGCCAAATGTGGAAAATTTGTCAAGTCATCTGTAGAGCAACGCCGTTCGATCGCAAGGAATTGCAAGGTCTGCTATATTTGTTTGAAAGTAGACCACAACCGTGGAAGATGCAAATCCAATAGATCCTGTGCCATTTGTAAGAAGAACCATCATGAGCTTGTGCATGCTGATGAAGTTCCAAGAAGATCTTTCCGCGAGTCCAACCCGGAACCTGCTTCTTCCGAAGATTTGTGCAGCGTCAACTCGAGAAGATCAAACACTCTGCTTTGTGTCTGAAAGTTCGAGTCTGTAGTGAGAAATAAGTTCACCACGTTTTCGCTCTGTTCGATGAAGGTTCCTCTATCTCGATGATGGATGCTTCATTAGCTAGAAAGATGGGATTGTCTGGACCAATCCAGCCTGTCACTTACCGTCGGACGAATGTAATTACTTATAGGGACGACAAATCGATCCTGTTCAATCTACATATCTCTAGTCAAGCTAACGACGCGAAGTGGTTCGAACTCAATAACGTTCGAACAATCAACAACATTAATCTGCCGACTGTCAAATTGGACGTGGACAGAATAAGAAGCCTTTACCCGTTACTGGATGAAGACATGCTGAATACCACCAAGGACGTCGCACCGGTTCTGCTGATTGAGTCAAACAATGCTGGCCTGATAGTTCCATTGAAGACGGTGCAGTACTCGGTCCGAGGTTTGCAGCTCACCCATTGTCATGTTGGATGGACAATTCCCGGTGAAATTGAGCCTACCGAGCCTACCCGTTGATGAACCTACCGAACAGCAACACGCCTTTTTGTGTTCGGATAGCGAGGGCGTCGAATTAACATCGTTGATTAAGCAGATGTACAAAATTGAAGAGTTTGGGATCACTCGACAGGGTCCCAAAATTTCGAATGAAAATGAACGAGCTTTGGATATCATGCGGAGAACACAGAAACGTTGCGGTGGCCATTTTGAAATTGGTCAAATATACAAGTTCAACAACTTCACGTTTCCTGATAGCAAACCTCAAGCCCTTCGTCGACTGCAGATTATGGAGATGGAGGTGGATGCTGATCCGAAGTTCGCTGAGCAGTACTGCCAGAAGATTCAAGATTATCTGGATAAAGGATGCGCAAGGAAACTAGATGTAGAGGAATTGGAAGAAACTCGCAACACCTGGTACTTGCATCACTTCAGTGTAGTCAGCGCGAACAAGTTTCGATTGGTAATGGATGCCAAGGCGAAGTCACATGGATTCTCTCTGAATGATCTGTTATTCTAGGGCCCGGATTTCGTTCCTCCGCTAATTGCTGTTCTAATGCGAGGCCGTAGGAAGACGATCGCGTTCACAGCAGACATCAAGGAGTTGTTCCACCAAGTGCTTATTCGGCTGTTGGATCAAAATCTCAATAATTCTTTTGGCGTGGCATGAACCGCAGTGACCCCCCTGAAGTTTACGTGATGGAAGCGATGATTTTTGGTGCTGTATCCTCCCCCTCGATCGCACAATTCCTCAAGAACTTTAACGCTCATTAGTTGGAAGAGCGTTTACCTGGCGTAGAACGAGGAATCGTGGACCAGCACTATGTAGACGATTATTTTGATTGTGGACGAAACTATGAATCGTGGATGCTGGCCAAAGGAGAAGGTGATTCGCGGACCAGATGGAAAAATCCGTACCATCGTAGAGGCAACATCAAGATCAAAATTCACCAGACCGATCAGTAAGATTGTTCTACCCAAGGTCAATTCTGTTCCTGCCCCGGAGAATGTTACCGCTAGCAACGGAACGAACGAGCGAGCGTAGGTGGCCATTCGCGAACCAAACAAGTGAAAATTTCATTCCATGTACAACATTGAAAGAATAAAGATACAAACTTCAAACTCTAAAGCCCCAAGCTAAATTAATCCCCTGAAGTCCTGAAATCCCCCTTCCCCCGACGGAAGAACTTTGTTGCATTTTTCGAAGCCCTTTTCCTTAGTGGCAAGAAGCAACAAAGAAGCCACCGTCTGGTGCAACATTCCTGGTTGC
The DNA here is from genome assembly GCA_024533555.2 of Aedes koreicus. Classification (NCBI taxonomy): domain Eukaryota; kingdom Metazoa; phylum Arthropoda; class Insecta; order Diptera; family Culicidae; genus Aedes; species Aedes koreicus. The sequence continues at coordinate 62,835 of JAHHFK020000997.1, read as the reverse complement.
CTGCCGACCATCAAGGCTGGTGAGGAACCCCTTGGTCGCCATCTGATACCGTGGTCCATCGCCCCCCGGCAGCAGGTACGAACCGTCAAGTCCCGAGCAACATCCTCGGTTGTCTCCCGTTCTTGACATTTTAGTCCTTCACCCCGGCAGGAATGAACCGTCCAGTCCCGATCAACATTCCTGGTTGTCTCCCGTTCCTGACACAACAGAAGCATAAAGTTTCCAGAAGGCGCGAAATGCTTCTAGGGATCCAAATTTAGCCCAATCCTTCAATCTTAATTTAGGTTATAGATTGCTCTTTAGGACGTTCAATTTGCTTGTTGTTGCAAATATTTGTTGCACTAGTATAATAGTTTGTAGACTGTAGTTGTACAAATTGCAAGTTTACAAGAAACAAGCTTATCCTTGGAAAAGCCTCCTGCTCGGTTTCGAAGTAAATTTGCGGACTTTTCCCGGAATACGTTTCATCAACCGGCGTACATTATTCTCATCCATCGTTTTGGCAATCTTATTCCACTTGGATCTCAATTCATTGATGCTTTTGACGACACTGCCATTCACCTTCAGCTTCCTCTTCATTATAGCCCAAAATCTCTCTATCGGTCTGAGCTGGGGACAGTTTGGTGGGTTGAGTTCTTTCGGTATAAACTGAATCCCGTTGGTTTCATACCACTGTAGCACTGTTTTACTGTAATGACAGCTTGCAAGATCTGGCCAAAACATGACAGGTTCATTGTGGGATTTGATGAATGGCAATTTTCGCTTTTGGAGACATTCCGTTCTGTACAGCTCTGAATTAAATGTCTTATCAGTGATGAAAACCTTGCCATGCCAAATCATGTATTTACGTGCAAATTTATCTGCAAACACAAACTTGAATTTGGCAGGAACATCTCCCCGAGCCGTAGCCAAGTAAAATGTTTGTCCCGGTAACTGTTTAAAATCGCCCTTTACATAGGTTTTATCATCCATGAGGAGACAGCCACTGAATTTTGTCAACAACTGATCATACAGTTTTTTGGCACATTGTTCTGCTTTTGATCCCTATTTGGTTATCTACAGGTACGGTATGACTTGAACCGTTGCACGGTACTGCGTGCGGCGCGAAACTTTTTGGCCAAATCGCGGTCTGAAATGTCTGTAAAAATACAAATATTAGCATGTCTATATTTCCTCTTCAGACAAACGTTAACACATTTTATTATTGCAAAAATTTGCGCCTGGAAAACCGTTGGATATTGCCATTGAAATCGTTGGACATCGCCACTGAAATGTCTACTCCAGGGCCGAAGATTCCTGCTCCCGTTTTCGTTCCAATTTTTGAGCCATCTGTGAAGAATTTTATGGAACCATGAGGGAGATTGTGTGAGTGGCCACGAATGCAACGAAGCCATGGGTGGTGACTTGGAATGTGTGGCACAACTGTCACATCTCTTGACAAAGTCAGCAATGTTTTCATCAATTCTCGACCAGTACATGTGGCTACGTGCAACAGCTTTCATCCGCTCCATTCCAGGATGTCCTCTATGGAGTTGCTTGAGCATACTCTGATGAAAATTTTCCGGAATCACCAGACGGTTGGACATCATGATGCAGCCCTTAACTACCAACAATGCATCTCGATGAGCGAAGAAAGGGCGTACGGCATTGTTGGCGATGCTGTCGACTTTGGCAGGCCATCCACGCTGAATATACTGGACCACTTGTTGTAGAACGGGGCACTTGAGAGTGGCGCCATGTACCGAGTTGAATGTCACAGGTAGCGAGGTAATGGCTACTTGGAGTCGTCCAGGAATGAATCCAGTCCTTTAAGGCCGGCGATTATGCTGTTCATCAGCTGCTGGAAAGCCCCGGGGGCAGATTTTACCCCAGGTGCAAACCGGTTGAAACGGAAGAGACCTCGATGAGTGTTGATTGTGAGCATCTGCTTCGAGTCATCGTCAATTTCCACTTGAAGATAAGCATCACTGAGGTCAATGATACTGAAATACTGGCATCCATTTAATTTGCTGAACATGTCTTCAGGAACCGGTAGTGGATAGTGGTTGGGCTCCAAAGCAGCATTCAGCCCGGTAGAGTAATCGGCACAGATACGTACTCTTCCTCCTGGTTTCTTTACTGCGACGATTGGAGCAGCCCACTGTGAAAAATCCACTGGCGTAATGATACCCAGGGATTGAAGACGCTCCAGCTCTGCATCGATCTTCTCCATGGACGTGAAAGAAACTGGTCGCTTGGGCTTGAAAACGGGTCTGGCATCGGGCTTGAGAAAGAGTTTAGCCTGCATCTTCTTGCAGAGTCCAAGGCCGGGCTTGAACACTTCTGGAAACGCAACTTTTTACCGTTGGATCTGATTGTCTTGACTAGCAGCAACGTGGATCTGGTTGCAAATTACAGACAGCGGAGTGTCCCATAGTCTCTATGGATGCAACTGTTGGTCACGTAGAAAGTTGCGACTTTGGTGACACCTCCGAGTGTGACTGAACATTCTAGTTCTCTAAGTAGATGGAGAGGATTACCGGATGCTGTCCTGGCACTCCGCGTAGTAGGAGTCAGTGATGGCGACCCCAGGTTCTTACTCCACTTCGAAATGATTGAGATATCTGACGTGGTGTCCAACTGGAGGGTGACTTGAGACTCGTTGATGTCCACCGTCAGGAACTTCCGTCTTGAAGAGCAGCTAACCTGGTTGATGCAGAATATTCTGTTGACGTTCTTCTTCTTCTTTTGCGCCGCCTTTGAAGTTTAACTGCCACAATAACCCTCTTTGTGGCCGGTTTGCTTGCAATCCCGACAAACATGCTTCGTGTAGGTGCAGTCGCGGATGTAGTGCATTGCGCCGCACTGCCAACAGGGTGTTTTCGGACCATCAAGCTTCGTCTTTTTGCTATCCTTGGAAACGGATTTGACCGATGGAGGCTTGTTCTGCTTGACTGCACAGATTGGGTTAACCGGTTTCATCTGTTCCACCATGGCAGCATCGTGCTTGAGGTTTTGAAGGCGATGACATTCCATTATGAGCGATTCTAAAGCCCGATTCAAAGTAAATTTGGACGCATTCGAGTGATAATAACTCAAGAAGTAATCATCATAGACGGTTGCTCAAAACGTCACATAAAAGGGTATTTATTCAGCTTTCAAATGTCCTCCGCCCGCTGATAAGACCGGTTGTTCTCTCGGGCCGGCGTGGCGTGCTCGAGGGGACCTGCAGCACTTGGTGTTTTCGAACGCCGGGTGCTTAGGACCATCTTTGGCGGCGTACAGGAGGATGGAGTGTGGCGGCGAAGATGGAACCACGAGCTCGCTGAACTCTACGGCGAACCCAGCATTCAGAAGGTCGCGAAGGCTGGAAGGGTACGGCGGGCAGGGCATGTTGCGAGAATGCCGGACAACAACCCTGCAAAAATGGTGTTCGCCTCGAATCCGGCCGGTACAAGAAGGCGTGGGGCACAGCGAGCACGATAGGCGGACCAGGTGCAACAGGATCTGGCGAGTGTGGTTCGTCAACGAGGTTGGAGAGAGGCAGCCATAGACCGAGTATATTGGCGAAATGTTGTAGATGAAGTCATATCGTTAATACGATGTATGGCAATTTAAATAAAATAATAATTCAGCTTTCAAACGATATGTAACATGTTATTACATTTCACCGTTTCAAACCAACTGTCGCACTTTACTTGTGATCGATGCCATCATGATCAGCACAGTCGTTGGTGACACTGTACCGGCGAACTTATTCCACTTTAGACGCATTTGTTGTGCATTTGTCACTTCTTTACCGCATCCTCGAAGTTTTCGTTTGACAATTGCCCAATATTTTTCGATCGGTCTGAACATTCTAGTACCTCCTTAGCGCAGCAGCAGCTGGCTAGATCCAGCCAAAACATAACGTTGGTCTTGTGTTGCCGAATGAAGGGTAAAATCCGCTTTTTGAGACACTCTTTAATGTAAACCTTCGACGTCATTGTTCGAGATGTGATTAAAACCTTGGTTTTAAGGCCACAACTGCAAATTTCTTGACAAACCATCAGTTTTCGAGCAAACTTATCAGCAAAAACAAATTTATACCTGAAAGGGACATCCCCACGACCAGTTGCCAGGTAAAATTTTCGTCCTGGGATTTGTTTATAATCATATGTCAATCTCGTCATCTATTAAAATACAGCCATAAAATTTCGTTCGTATAGTAATCGTGCTCGCTTTTTGGCCACTAAATTTTGTTTCAGGGAGCGATTCGGATGTTTACTGGCACAAAAAGACTTATATCCTTCTCTTGAAAGGATGATACGCACGGAGGAAAAGTTGGAATCGTATTTCTTTGCCAAATCACGTATGGAGACACCTGGGTAGTCTTTCACGTACCTCAACATCTTTCTCCTCAGCTCTTTGTCCCTAGTGCCACTTTTATGATAGCTGCGCTGTGCTCTATCCACACTCAGAGTATCCTTGTAACGTTTGATAACAAGACACACCGTTGGCTTTGGGAATTTTAACACTTTTGCTATTTTTGAGGCAGACCACGAAGGATTCTCTAGATGTTTGTGCACAATTCATTATCTTTTCTCAAGTTCCATAATCCGTAATTTCGAGATGCGTCGATCAATCGAGAAAAACTTTTAACCAATTTCTTCGTCAATGAAACATCAACAAATGCCTGTCAAACGTTTTTTGTTCCAAACCCACAGATGAAAATCAGGCTTTTGAACTGATCCGCCGTGATGTTGTTTAACTCAAAGTCTTCACAGCACCTGTTCACCGTTCCAGCGTACGACAAAAAATTGTCTGCGTCATTTTTGGTCAGCTGGAAGCACAGGTACCGCTTGCTGAACAAGGAGATCCACACGCTGAACAGCTCTTTCAGCTTTTTCACCGTTTCATCGACCGAAAACTCACGAATGTGCTTTGGGAGCACGAAGTTGGCGTATTTGTCGTGCACAGTTACGCTGAGGCTTCTCAACAGCAACCGCCCTTTTGCCGCATCGTCCAACTTCGCTCCGTCCTTGAGGAAGAGGTCTTCATAGACCGTTATCTGGATCGTAGACGAACTCCGGGATGATGGAAGCCAGAGATTCGATGATGAACTCCGGGCTACCCGATGATCGATTGGAGGAACCGCTTTCTTGAATGCCGAAGCGTTCCATCATCTGCATCATCCGAGCGTTTTGTTCCGCCATTTGCTTGTTCTACCGCAGGATTTGCTGGTAGAGCTCTTGAAATTCGTCACTTCCAGGTTTTGCCATCTTGAAAAAAAACAGCAGCTCTTTCTCCAAAGCGATGAATTCGATAATTTCCTCGTCGTCAAATGTTGTACTAGATACAATATTAAAATAGTTCTTTATTTCTCGAAGTCTTATTACAGAATGAAACATTGGCAGTTTGTTGACTGCCTTTTATATGTCCGGTTGCTATGCGTTGCCAGGCTGTCCACGGTAACTGTAGTTGCTTGTTGTCCGACTGCTATGATAGTGTCCAACAAATACTGAATTATCTCAGTAGGCTTTGAAGCTAGAAGAAAAATATGTTCTACAAAGTTTTTTATAATAACAATTTCTACAACTTTGCTGAATCTACCATCTCACGATATTTGCTCATAAAAGAAGCTGGTGTATACGTCAATCTTGCGTTTAATGCAAAAAAAATACTTTCGTACAAATTACAGTACAACAAGTTCTCAGAAGTAACCAAAGCTCTAAAACCACAAAATTCCATTGAAAATCTAATGTCCGCCTAAAGAAGCTTACTGTGTATTGGTGACAATTGACTTGGCCACTTTTCATGATTTCGCTAACTCGGCGTGAGTGTAATTTGGATTTTCACGATGTGTGAAAAGTACCTTCAAAATTATGGGTGATCAGTTCATTTAAATGCACGATTTAGAGAAACACGTCAAGTTAAAGTCGACCAACTTTTAATCGTAACGCCATTGATATAAGAAGTTTTTCAGAACATCACTAGGTGTTCGGATCGGAAAGGAAACATGCCCAGATATCTGTTTTCCGTAGCTTCCAATTCGAATATGACTCCATACCGATTTTCTATCAGTAGTAGTTTAGGCAGAATCACCTTTACTTTTCATTTTACAGCATCACATAAACTTTATGCTGATTGCACCGAGATGAGAATCTGTCCCGACTACGAATGTCTTTAAACAGTTAAGGAGTGTATCGAAAATAAGCTATCCACAAACTTTCTTTCAAATTATGTTGAAAACCGATATTTTATTCATACAAAAAATTGATCCTTTATTGTACGAGGTTAAACTTGAACATAATGAAGACCGGATGAAATTTAAGTTATTCCTTCACGAATTTTCGAACTTTGGATCGAATGCTCTTCATCAAGTTCCGGACAAGTGTTGCATCGCATTTTTTGGACGCTTGAGCCCAAATTTTTTTGAACTCCTGCATGTTCCCAGCTGCCTTACCAGTCTTCTTGAAGACCCTCTTCACGATTGCCCAGTAACGTTCGATGGGTCGAAGCTGAGGGCAATTTGGTGGATTGATATTTTTCTCAACGAAATCTATACCCTTTTCCGCAAGCCAATTGAGAGTGGTTTTGGCATAGTGAGTCGACGCTAAATCCGGCCAAAACAGTGGAGGTGTACTATGCTTCTTATATAAAGGCAACAATCTCTTCTGGAGACACTCAGATCGATAGATTTCCGCATTTATAGTTCCGGTAGTGTAAAAAATGGTTGACTTCAAACCACAGGAACATATTGCTTGCCATACCAGTACCTTTCGACCGAATTTCTCCACTCGAATCGACCTGTCCGCATCGCTCACATCCTCCCCAACGACGGCAGTAAAGTATTGTGGACCTGGAAGGGTTTTTGAGTCCTCCTTTACATAGGTCTCATCGTCCATCAAAACGCATGCATCCGGACGCTGCAAAAGACGCGAATACAATTTCCGGGCCCTTGTTGCTGCTCGCTTCTTCTGTTCTGCACTTTGTTTCGAGATTTTCTGCTTCTTGTAGGTCTTCAGGTGGTTTCGCCTCTTGATACGCTGGATCATTCCGACACTCGTTCCTGCTTTTTTGGCCTAATCACGTATTGACATTGATTTGTTCTTCATGATTAGAGATACCACTTTCTGCTCCAGTTTCGGGTTGGAAGAACCGGGTTTTCTGCCTCTTCCTGGTAGCTCATCCAAAGAATAGTGTTCCCCAAACTTATTAATGATGGTTTTAACACTCGCATGATGAATTCCAAACCGCTTCGCCAATTTTCGCATAGTAATACCCTTCTCACTTAGCCATGTGTCCAGAACCTTAATTTTCACTTCCTTTTCAATACGCGACATTTTGTAAACGCAGAATTTGAACCGCACAAACAAGTAAACAAAAGAAAGCTGACAGTCAAACGCACAGCAGTGTTCAGAGCATAAAAAACCATCACAAATACATGCGTACAACGCAAATGTATGTGGATAGCTTATATTCGATACACTCCTTATGCACTATCCAACGGTCCAAATCTGTTTCTGCTTATCCAACATTTACAACGTCGTAAATTGTAGACGAACGTAGGAAACGCATTGCCATTTTGATGGCCAGACTCATCTGTTTCCTGGTGGTAACCGTTGTGAGCATCTTGTGCTGCTATTAGTTATACTTAAACCTGGAGAAAAACGTAAATTTGATCTTTTTCTAGCAATCTCTGAGGAAATAATAACAAATAAATTATGTTCAAAATCATTTTCGTTAAAAACAGAAACTTCAAATCGCCAAAACTAAACCGATCACATAACGAATCAATGATGGACCAGTTGTTTTTCGTGAACCAAATTTGGTTAACGCATCATCTTTCCTCCCCCAATTCATCTTTGTATTGGATCTTCGATTGGCGGAAAAGAGCCTCTGTCGGGTGGGTTTCTATAGGCTTTTCTGTTTTTTTTTTTCGATTCCAAATTGTAACAAGTAACAACGACAAGTGCTCTCAATTGGCCAGCGGCTCATTGTTGTTTTTTTCTTCTTTTTCTTTCCAAGATCTTGCATCACTGAGTCGAAGATGAGATGAGATTTGGCGAGTGTTTTGTGTTTCCCCATTCGGTTACGGGTTTCCAATTAAATTTAGTCACTATAGTTGTGTGTATTTCCATAAGGAGGATCCAATTATACAATCTCCTCGCGAAAATCTATTCCACCTATTGTGTTTCACTAAATCATTTCTGAAGGTTCTTTTACATTGGTGGCTGACAACCTAATTTCCTCTCCTTTTATTCAAACGAGCAAGAATTAGCATAGCAGTCACTGAGACGACGAAAAAAAAAAGGTTTTTCAATGCCATGGGAACGAACATTTTTTGAGGAATCTTACAGTTTGTGTAGCCCAGTCTAGGTAGTGAATGACTTGTTTGCACTCCTCACCGCCGTTTCGGTGCATGACTCATGAACAAGCATTAAGTTAGGTAGAATGACCACCATGCCATCAAATTAACCTTGAGCATATTTTAGATTAAACCAATCAAAACGAACATGACGGACGTCACCCTTTGACCTACATAATGATGCCCAATTTATAGCTAATTACTGCCGACGGTTGTCACACATGCACATGCCAGCAGATTGACAATGCGCGTCGGTCGGTGAAACTGGTGATCCACTGAACACCCCTCCACCTGTCATCATCTTGATTTCAGTTTCGTTCACATGTCACATGGCAGTTTCACGCTGCCATTGAATTCCTCTCTCACCGCATAGGCAAACGTCATTTTGTGAACCATTGTTTCAGTTTTGAATATTCCTATGTATGTATAACGAACCATAAAAGCATCATTTTCTGGGTCGACTGGTATGCCCTTAATCATATTTTCGTTCTGTTTTAACGTGTGCGACAGTCACCCAACCTTGCGTTAGGAATAGGCAGGGTACTAATTTGACAGGTGAATGACGGATAATTATCTCAGCGACTGCTTCGATTCAAGGCAGACAAACTGTCTGCGACGATTCGAAAACACCACCTGGTTGTGATTCCCATCAAGGCAGTGACGTGAGTACTTTCTTTTGATTCAGCGGCAGGCATCAGACAAAATGATAATCTGTTAGCCCCTCGTTGCGTTGTGTTGCACACCTCTTAAATATGGTAAACTCAAACCGAGAAACTGCGCTATTGTTTCTCCTTATTGTTCCTCCACTTCTTACACAACCATTATCCGCAAACAAAAGACACCCGCGTGGGATTTGCATAAAATACAGACTACAGCAAAGAGTCTGTGTCACTGATGTTGCATTCTCTTCAAGTTTCACACAATTGCAGTTGGGGAATTAATTTTTGTGGACGACACAAACGTTTCACAGAACATGTGACTTAACGATGACAGTGGTGGCACGCATCTTACTTCATATATCAAAACAGAACAGCCACACACTCTTGGCCTACTGCCCAAAGCCATGTAGTAAATAAACAAAAATTAATGTTCTAATTTCAAATCGCAGCCAGCCGCAACATAAACAATTTATTTAACCATCTACTCAACGACGCGTGCCCGAAAAATAAACAGTTCTTTTCGTGTGCATTCCATCCCCCGACACACTAGCAACCAGGCACACGTTTGACTTTAAACAATCTCGTTCAAAGCTTTAAGCCAATCCAAGATAAGCTATAGTAAACTTTCAAGAATCAGAATCGGCAAACCGTAAACAAAGGTCTCCTACGGCAATGTTGGGATCATCATTCTACATACAGGTACAATCGGTACTATCCCACAATCACAGTTATTCAAATGATATGCTAAATTTAAGGCTGCCGCAATCATCAACCATTCTTTTGCTGTCATTAAAAAGGCTTGGTGGTTTGATGGTGTTTTCCTATTTTTGGGAAGATGCCATTCACCACTTGCCACGACGCAGTCGGCTAAGGACAGGAAGGCGTAAATTTGTTAATGAATTGAATCTTTTTTATTGCTGTTCTCTCTGGGCAGCCTGGCGGTGTTGTGGTGGGGATCGGTGCAAAACCGCTAAGACTGAACATGAAAAATGAGCCAAACCAGTGGTGAGCAAGTGGCGAGCTTTACGGTTTCTTTGCCCGTTTGATCTTTGCACGAACGAACAACCCTTCACCGTAAATTTGCACGCCAAAGTGGTTTTCTGGTTAGGCTCTTGAAACTTTGTTGGCTGGGAACCGTTTTCGCACAGAAATTCCCTGACAGTTCAGATAAGAGTGCGCTGATTTAAGACTCTTTCTATGGCTTGGGTCTAGTATTCAAGAGCGACCGGTTTTTTTTGTTGGAAACGAGCCGGCTTGCATTGATCTTCAGTGACCTTTCTTGAGGTGGAAGATGTGCAAGTTCTGCTGAACAATGAATCCTATTCTAAACTCTCAACTTTTGAGTTACTGATTGATCAGGGCTGTGTCGTGAAGCGGCGCTTTCGAGCAAGTTGACTCGTCAACGTCTTTTTAAATCCTTCAAGATAAATATTTCATTCGGGCGAAGATACCGTGTCACAGGTTTATACTCATCGGCAGAGTAATGCTTTGTTAAGACTACAGACTCATAACACGATACAAGGCTATCTTGATGACGTTTTTTTCTTATTGATACTTTTTATAACACCCTTGTATCAACAATCAATATATAACTAGCGATTTTAAATTGGTTTACTGTTGTAGAACCCCTAGGTCCGAAGTACACCTTGCAGTCTTCACCTTGCAATAATTCTTGCGCTTTTCGGTACCTTTCGGTACTAGTATCTTTGTTGTTGTTTTGATTCGCTACACTCCCGTTTCATTTTACTCAATTTTTGAGTACAATTGTATACTATCTCTTTTTCTCTCGCAAAAATGTTACTCAATTTTCGTAAAAAGTGGATCTACTCATAAATTGAGTATATCCACTTTTTAACGATAATTGAGTAACATTTCCGTGAGAGAACAAGAGATAGTATACAATTGTAATCAAAAATTGAGTAAAATGAAACGGGCGTGTATGTTATTTTGACACAATATTTCAGGGTGTGTTGGTGTGAATGAAATTATTAGGGGCGAATCATTCAGCTTGGGACCGAGCTTGGGACCGGTATGCTAGTACTTCCTGAGCCAAAAAATACATTCATTTCAGCGCCAACATTTGATTAGGGCGAATCTGCTTTTGTAAACAAACACTTTGTCTGCTAATTCATCGGAAGTTGAATACAATTCTTTCAAATTTAATACATCAGCGGATAGAGATAAAGTTTTTCTTCCTCAAAGAGTGCTTAATTTGTATTTGTGACCTTTTGTTCAAGAGAAAATGACTACGAAAGCCATTGTTTACAAAAGCCGATTCGCCCTAATCTTATGTTGGCACTGATTTTCTTCATGGCTATCCACCCGCTGCATAGAGGGAAAAAAAGTGCCTGAAACGCGAAAGAATTCTTTATCTCAGCTCGGAGTGGAACGATTTCTGTACATGTTACCTTTACTTGAAGGATTTTTTTAAAGAAATCTAATGGAAGTGGTCTCATTGGCCGCACAGAACTGCTTGGGGAGCAAATGAGCTCATTTTACCCTGCTCTCCCTAATATTTCCTAGTTGTTCAGAAATTTCTTTGCTTGGTGTGACTCAAGATCAACAAGATGATGCTAGTCCTATGTAAAATTTTCAGGAGAATCGATTGAAGTAGGTTTCGTTTACCGCACGGCTCTGTGAATGAAGATATGGCTGATTTTACCCTGTTTCCTCTAATATTTTCATATGTTTCACAATTTTCTTTGCTCTGTGTGACTCAAGATCAACAAAATAATGCTGGTTCTTTGTAAAATTTTCTGGGAAATCGATTGGAATTGGTTTCGTTCACCGCACAGCTCTGTGAACGAAGATATGGTCGATTTTACCCCGATTCCCCTAATATTTTTGTGTTATTCAGAGATTGCTTTGTTCGGTGTGCCTCAAGTACAACACAGAGCCGTGCGGTAAATGAAACTAATTTCAATCGTTTCTCCAGAAAATTTTACAAAGAACTAGCATTATTTTATTGATCTTGAGTCACACCGAGCAAAGAGAATTGTGAAAAACATGAAAATATTAGGGGAATCAGGGTAAAATCACCCATATCTTCATTCACAGAGCCGTGCGATGAACAAAACTAAGTCTAGTCAATTCTCCAAGAAATTTTACATGGGACTAGCCACATTTTGTTGTTCTTTAATCACATCGAGCAAAGAAATTTCTGAAAAACACAACAATATTAGGGGAATCAGGGTAAAATCAGCCATATCTTCATTCACAGAGCCGTGCGGTGAACGAAACCTACTTCGATCGATTCTCCTAAAAAATTTACATAGAATTAGCATCATTTTGTTGATCTTGCGTCACACCGAGCAAAGAAATTTCTAAACAACAAGAAAATATTAGGGGAAGCAGGGTAAAATGAGCTCATTTGCTCCCCAAGCAGTTCCGTGCGGCCAATGAGACCACGTCCATTAGATTTCTTAGAAATTTCCGTTCAAGTTAAGGTAACATTAACAGAAATCGTTTCACTCCGAGCTCAGATATAGAATTCTTTCGCGTTTCGGGCACTTTTTTCCCACTGTGCGCTGCTTGTATCAACAGTCTATGCTTGTATCATGTTACAACTCCGTAGTCTGAAAAAAGCATAATGCCTTGTTCATACTACAGCGGGGATGGGACGTTTGGCATATGGACGATTGGCATATGGACGTTTGGCCTATGAATCTTTGGCATATGGATGTTTGGCCGAATGGACGTTTGGCCGAATGGATGTTTGGCCGAATGGACGTTTGGCCGAAAATTGTCTATTAGCACAAATGTATTCCAGAGAAAAGGAAATAAGAATCTAGAAAAATATTTTCAAACGCATTAGTTCTAAAAAAGGAAATAAGGGACCAAAAAAACATTCCCGAACGCATTAGATAGCATCCCGATATTCTAGACTTATAACAATAGCAATAAGTGTGCGCATTTGCAGTAATAAGCAGTCTAATTAAGTTTCAACTGTATCAATTCACTAAGAACCGCAATTTTTATGTTCAAAAATGCAAAAAAATTGTATTCGGCCATTTGCCCATATACATGAGAAGCATGAATATGTTTTGATAAAATCGTAGACTCCTAATTTTAGGTGGAAATATGTACTATGTTAAACAGCTAGACAGAATGGGTCATTATTTTTTATAATCTTGAAGAAATATGTAGTTCCTCCGAAAAATACCTTCTTTTGATTTATTGCACATGGGCCTTCTTTGACGATACATATTCCTGTATTCGAGAGCAAACTTCTGAATCAAGCGCTTGCCCGGTTTATTATTCTTTGTAAGATTGTTCCTTCTTTCAAACATGAGCAGTTCTTTGGAGTTTTACTGATCAACGAAATAAAGCACTGCATATTTGACGAAGCATATTCCTGTATCCAAAAGCGAACTTATGATTCAAGCGCTTGCCCGGTATAAAACTCTTATGTGATATTTTTTTTTCTTTCAAACACGAGCATTTCTTTGGAGTTAGACTGATCAAACAAATGTAATTCTCATGATTTCATGCATTTCAATTTGACAAATTTTGAACCGAATGGTGAATTATGTGAGAAACTAATATTTGATAATATTGAGCTTTAATAAAGTTGCATGTTTCTTCTTTTACTTTTGAGACGTTGTTTGGAATCAAATGATTGAAAGATATTTGGCTAAATGGCTAAAATTACTTGCCATGGCATTTCACAGTAGAATCTGATTTTAAATTTCGACATTTCTCAAATGAGTTATTCGTCCTTCTGAACAATAGTTACAATAAACATTCTCAGAAAAATCTAGCCTCAAAATGACAGACGATTATCAAAACATGGTGAGAGATAATATGATCAAACTAAGGTAAAACAAACGGGACAAGTATATGAGAATTTCACAATTCGAATGAAAAAAATCACATAAATATACATTGACCCTTGTCAAAACGTCCATTCGGTCAAACGTCCATTCGGCCAAATGTATTTATGCCAAACGTCCATTCGGTCAAACATCCGTATGCCAAACGCCTTTATACCAAACGGGGTATCATCTACTACAGCGTTGTAACATAATACATGACAATAATAATGATGACATTTTCCTTGTAGATAGTTTTCAAAGCCCCCCTGTATTATGTTACAAGTCTGTAGTCTGAACAAAGCATAACTCCACTTTTTACAAAACTGAGTTGTAGTTGCCATGCAACTGAGTATCTAACTTTTTTTGACTCAGTTTTGAAAATAGTAACATTTAAGTCAGTTTTCTAAATAGTGGAGTCACTCATAGACTGAATAACTCTACTTTTCACGAAACTGAGTCGTAGTTCCCATGCGACTGAATAAAGTGGACTCTCACATTGAGTTCAATTTATGGATCGTGAGAGCAAATAAACAAAGATAGTCTCTCATTACTACTTTGAGCCAATTTTGAGTCGTTTTTAACTCACATTCGTCAAAAATTGAGTCATTAAAATTTGAGTTACTCTGGTTGGGATTGACAAGTCGTCAAATCCAAAATATCGACTTGAATCAGCTGGATGGTTTTGATTTGTCGACTTGTCGATCCCAATAACATTTAATCAAAATTGGAGGCTTTGAAAACAACTCAAAATTGAGTAAAATTGAGTGCATGACCACAAAGCCAACTCAGTGTTGAGAGTCTAAAATTTGGAGAAGCTTTTTTCTATAGCATAACTTCCCAAATTTTTTACAAGCTTATTCAACACCGATGTTTGTTGGGTATTTTAGTCAGTTGCATGGGAGCTTAGCCTCAGTTTTGTGAAAAGTGGACCCCATAATAGCCTGAGTAACTCCACCTTTTACAAAACTAAGACGCAGTTCCCATGCAACTGGCTGAAGCGAACTTTCAATCTGAGTTGTATTTGTGGCCGTATAGGGTAGAATGGTTTGGGACAATGGCATGGCATCCCAACTACGTTAGCTATGGATGACCCTTCGGCTGTCATGATGACTTTTGCATCCGGCAATACAGATTTCTTGACACTAGTAGTGGGTGATGTTGAGTCGATATTCCGAAGAACGCCATTCCTAAACCACTTAAACACTTTAAATCCAAAGTTAAGGTTTTATGAAAACGGTTTAAAGGGTCTACCGTTTAAAATCCGCACACACAAAATTCATTCTCAAAATTCGAGTTTTTATTCGATTATCACCAAATTGTCAGGGAGTAAAAACAAAATATTAAAGTTAGTTTTGGCATCATTCATTTAATTTATTTCGCCTTTAAAACCAAATGCACGAACACTGGCCTTAACCCCAGCCATAAGGTTCTGCACGACATTAGAACATAGGCGTAGCCAGGATTTGAAGTAGGGGAGGGCAAGCTTATTTTTTTAAGAGAGAGAGAGAGAGAGAGAGAGAGAGAGAGAGAGAGAGAGAGAGAGAGAGAGAGAGAGAGAGAGAGAGAGAGATAGAGAGAGAGGAACCCAAAGTATTTTACAATATCCGGCCGATTTTGGCAACAAGATCATTCATTTAGTTTCGTTCGTTTGTTTCTTTTAATTACATGCTGGAATAATATCTTACTTTATTACTTTAAAAAAAAACCTTTCGATGGTATGGTATTATTAAATAACAATGAATCAAAGAACTGTTTTAAACTGCCAATATTTAAAAAAAAAAACATTGCGCAATTCACACAATGTGCTCTAAATTTACTAACTTTTTCGAAACAAATTTAGAATGAAAAGTAATGAGCATTTACATTGAAAGTGGCTTTCTTCTTGGTTCATACGTGTGTTCTCGACTTGTTGTGGTATGTATTTGATTGGTGGAAATTCCTGAACCTATATAACTTATACTTGTTTTCTGCAATTGTCATGCAAAGCAGTAATGTATGTATGTTATCTGGTGATCCGTTTTGTTACAAGCATTCTCTTATTCATGAATACGCGCCGAGCCATCGCACATAAATTCGGCGGTTTCAGCGTTTTTCTCCCACAGAAACGGAAAAAAGTTTTGAGGTAGCTCATCGAAGCTTCCGGTCCGCCTCTAAGCATCTTGCTATGAGGTATGTCAGCACTGAGATATCTCAAATTATAATAATCCGTCCAACATATCCTAAAACAGATGAGCCTGTACATCAATAGAAGCATAAAGTTGCCAGAAGGCACGAAAGGCATCTACGCACACTGGATTCACATTGATTGTTCTTAAGAAGTTTCTACTTGATTGATACAGTTTACGAAGAAAGTGTTTGTTTCGAGCATCGGCAGTGAAAGGTTATGCCGATGCTTTATTACGCCCTATTTTGCTATCAGGCATGGCGCGTTTTGTATTGTTTCGGTTATTTATAATTCGGCGATGCGAGTGATCGAGTGAGCACAGAAAAAATATAACAAAAATGTTTCCTGGTGAGCTGTGGTGGTTCGACAGGGTGGTGGATCGGCGGTTGGGATCACAATTAATTGTGATCCATAATATTGGTTTGCAAGCTCGCCGTGCAGCTGGATAGCTATTTGTTCACACAAATTTGGAGAAGTTGTTCTGCTATTTCTTCTACAAACCTGAATAACTTCTTCAAACGTGTTTGAACAAGCGGTTATTCGACGCTGATGTTTATAAGTTATCTCATATTGTGAGTGATTCCAATAGCATCCTTACTGTTAGTATAAATAGGTTCAAATCAGAAATCGGTACTAGTATTTAAATGTTTTACTAAACGCCGCTTGAATTCAGCTTATCGTTTACTAAAAAGAACCCTGCTGCCACCCAATCCTGTTATCCAATATCCCAGCGATTTCTCGTGGAAAGGCAGAGGCGGTCTCGGCTTTCAATCAAACGAGTCTCACACATTCCTACTTTTTATTTGACCTGCATGAGGGCGAGGCAGGTGCTGGTTATTGCCTTAGTTTGGGATCACCAGTTTTTACACATTGAGGATGTATGAACATCATCTGTTAGTTCTCTGTGTAATAACAGCTGATCTGACAGCAACGGAGTAGCAATCTCGGGCCTTCAATCATGCTCGTGTCTTGCATGCAAGATATAACTAACATATATTCTCAATAATACGAAACTACAGTACCGTAAAACGGGTCAGGTTTGCCCATATCATTTATAGTTCAAATAACCATTTCTCGTTGATACACTTTCTAGCTATTAACTGTGTTTTTTTAATCTGGTAATATTTGGCTTCCAAAAGCTGTAAAATTGGTTAAAATATTAAGTTTTTTGATTGCCAAGAACTGAAAGTTGAATTGAGCATAGCTTTTTAAACTATCGGCTCGTGAGAAAAAAAGCAATAAATGCTTACCTAATGACAGGTTAGAAATATTTTTTTATACGTTAGGTTTGCTAGGGTTCTTGATTAGAGGAAAAAAAACTGTAATAAAATTGGTAGCCTTTCCTTATTAAAAATATAAGTCATGGATGTCCACTTTTGGCGCTTTTTTTATATAACTAATCGAGGCGATTTCACGCTTTTTCATTGAGGCAAAGGGGGAATAACACAAACATTAAAAATAAATAATATACAATTGAAACAAACATAAAAAATTTAAAAATAAAATCAAAAGTTTGGGGGGGGCAACGGCCCTCCCCTGCCCCCCCTTGGCTACGCCTATGCCTCAGAATCGACAGTTTTTTTTTGCATATTAACCCATGGTTTCTTCATTTCTTCTACATTCTTCACCATTTTAGGTCGTTTTAGAAGGTGCTCCTTCAAAATGGCCGAGTATTTTTCTATTGAACGCAGTTCCGGAGTGTTTGGGGGGTTAAGATTTTTCGGCACGAAATCAACATCATTAGCTATTTAGGGCTCGTCCATTAATTATGTCACGCAAAAAGTGACTTTTTATAACCCCCCCCCCCCCTGTCATGTTTTTTTTATGGACCTTCATAATTGTTTGTATGGATTGTCACGTTTTCCCAACCACCTCCCCCCCTCCCCCTTTACTGCGTGACATTATTAATGGACCTTTCGGCCAGAAGATCGTCGGACCGTCGTGAGCCTTCAGGAGAGGGAGAAGCCGCTTTAGGAGACACTCTTCCAAATAAACCTGTCCATTCATGATGCTTGCGATAACGAAAGGTGTGCTCCGCTTTCCGCAAGTACAAATCGCTTGCCAAATTACGAACTTCTTGGTGAACTTCAACATCTTCTGTGTCCGGAGGTTCTCGGGAACATCACACTTATCCATGGTAGTCACATACAGGTTTCTTGGAATCTGGTTGAAGTCCGCCTTCACATATGTTTCGTCATTCATTACGCAGCAGTGTGGTTTCGTTGACTTCATGTCGTACAAATATGCTGTTGCAAGTTTCTTCTCCAGATCCTGCATTTACAATTCGGTACAATTCGTAGTCACTCAAACTCTTCTGAGTATTTTTGTAACTTGTTAGAGGGTGATCACGGGACATTGGAGTGCCAGGTATCAAGCAGGATAGGCAGGTTAAGCAGGATTCGATTTCTTTATTAGAGAGACTTGCAGCCTGTGGCTGGTTCGTCTCTTGGATGTTAAACACTATGCCGGGTCGCCCCCTCAGTATAGTGTTAATAACCATGGTGCTATTTAAACTATATCCACGATCACCTGAAAAATAAATATGTCAAAGTTAGGGGTTGTAGTAGCTTTACTCTGAAATCAAGTATCCAACAATGTTGGGTAACAATGAATCTCCATTTCGAAAATGTTGTCCATACAAACGAGTCATGAGCAGCACCACCGTAGCAGGAATAAACGGCCAGGATGCGATAGTTATGATCAGTTATCTAATTGAAATAATCAAAATAAGTCAGTCGAAATCAAAACTAATATTTCGGTATGTTGTACAGTGAAGGATAAGGTGTTCTGCAGTCTCTACTTCATCACATATTTCACATTTGGGGCTGTCTGTAAGTTTCATCCTGTGTTTCGACCAGTCATGACCGTCCATTAAACGGTTGAGTAGATGAACTTGTTGACTAGTTAGCTGAAGACCAACATACCATGGTTTTGGACAGAACTCTTGTTGGATTTGTATTTGAAAAATTTCTGTCTTTTGTCCCTTGCATACTCCTTATACCATTCATCTATTGTTGATACTTTTTTGCTTTTTAGAATACAATATGCATCCTTATACGATATTCGGTTTTCTATTGTTTGTCCAGTAGTAACATCTGCTTTCGCCAAATGGTCGGCTATATCATTTCCGATAGGTCCAATGTGACTTGGTATCCATTGAAACGAAACTTTTCACTCTGCAGCAGCTGTTGACAAGTCTTCTAATATTTCCTCACGTTCGTCCTGTTTTTTTCGCTATAGCTAGGATTTCGCACGCGGATCGGAAATCCGTATAAATTACCGAGTCCGTTAATTTACCTGCTGCAACAGCACCCATAGCCACTCTAATGGTTATGAGTTCAGCGCCCGTGATGCTTACTTCGTTCGAAAGTCGAAACGAAAGTCTTCTGTTTGTTCCTTCTACGTAAATTCCAACTCCACAGATCTGTCCTTCCTTTGAAGCATCGGTGAAAATTTTTCTGCGTCCTTTGTATGGTCCATTGAAAGCAAAAAGTACTAGTTGTTTCAGACGTTGTGGATTTGTATTTAACACTACTAGTCCTTCTAATGTCGAGTTGATTATTATACCCGAGTAATCCGAGCATTTTCATTTGATTGGCATAATTGAGTCGAATAATTCGAATGTTTCATGGAACACTTTTTCCATGTAACTTAACTTGTTTTCATCAGAGTTATTTCTGATGGTTGTTCCCGTATTAAGCTGTTCTCCAACAGTATTTTGCTGTGCGATATTTCGTACGATCTCTTTTCCTGTTATGTACTCTTGTCTAAGGCCTGTATTCGAAAAAAATGCACCAGACAAAAGTGTTCGCCAAAATTTTTTATTTTAAGTCGGATTTTCTTGAAACTTTCAGAGAATGAACTTATACATATGGATTACGTTTCGGCGTAATTACTTTATTCAATTTCCTTTCCATCGCTGAAAGCCCGCACCTTTCCCTTAAGACCTCTCATTACATTTTGTGCAATGGTGGAGCGACCTGTTTGGTCACTTTCATCCATTCTTTCTTCAACTCCAGCTCGTTCTTAAACACCTTGGACGATTTTCGAAGTTTGGCCTTCATTATGGCCCAAAATCTTTCCACCGGACGAATCTCTGTTGAATTTGTGGGGTTGGCGGTTTTTGGTACAAAAACAACGTTATTGTCTCTGTACCAATCCAACGTCGATCGCGCATGTTGGCATGATGCCAGGTCCGGCCAAAATAATGTCTCGCCTCCGTGGGATCGCAGGAAGAGCAACAGATGCTTTTGGAGGCACTCGGTGCGGTAAATTTTGCTGGTGATGGTACCCGTTGTGATGTACGGTTTACTCAGTTTGCCGCATTGGCATATGGCCAGCCAGAGCAAGTTTTTTTGGCGAATTTGTCCACTTTCTTCTTCCTTATGTCTTCCGGAACATCAAACCGTGATTTGGCAACGTAGAACTCCAGCCCCGGTATCTGCTTAGCGTCTGCCTTGAGTAGGTTTCGTCATCCATAACCACACACATCGGTTTCGTAAACCACTCTCGATACAGCTTCCTTGCGCGGGATTTGGCCGCCGTGTTTTGTTGATCACGCCGGTTCGGTGCCTTGCGGACCTTGAATACACGAAGCCCAGCTCGTTTCATGGTTTGCTGAACGAACCAGGCGGAACACTTTGCCTTCAGAGCCGGGTCGCGAATCGAAAGGTTCGGATTACACTTGAAATAATCCAACACCTTCCGGGCCTTCACAGGGTCAGCTGTCTTCGATTTTCTTCTACTTCCAGCCCACCGCTCGGTCGTCTGGGACTCCTTAAACGATTTTACCACCCAAGACACAGTTGTATGGGTGATTCCCAGTTGTCTTCCTATCTATCATGGATTTTCCATGACGGCGCGCAAAATTCTCCGGCAATTTTCTTCTTGTTTCGATGACATCTCAATAACCACTGACCCCATTATTATGAAATTTTGCACATGTAAACAATTTACTCCAAACTAGTTATACCCAGATTTTCATCAATTTCACGGACAAAAAAGTTATACACGGATAAAAATGGTGCATTTTTTTCGAGTACAGGCCTTAATCGATAAAGACTCTAATCCAGACAAAATCAATAGTGTATTAAATGGAGTACTTTTAGTACATCCTGTTGCTTTCCGTAGACTCTTATTGTTGATGATCGCTAGTTTATTTAGATTTGTTTTTGCTGCATTGTTGTATACAGTAGCTCCATATTCCAAGGTGTTCCGAATCAGTGCTTTGTGGATATTCAACATTGTTTCCGAGTGACCACCGGCCTTGACTCCGCTGATAACTTTTATCGTGTTCAGTCTCTCGTTGATGTTCTTTCAGTTCCTTCGTGTGTCTCCCGAATGCTAACGCTCTGTCTAGTGTCACTCCAAGATATTTATGTGTCCTAACGGTTTCGATTCCTGTCCCGTCAATTCTATGATCTAATGACCTGTTGCTAGATTCAAATAGGATGGCTTTGGTTTTTTCTGGGTTGAGGTTTGTTGCTGTTTCCACAAATCGATCCAAATATGTTTGTCCAACTGAATTTGCCGTAACAATGATACCGAAGTCGTCCGCGAATTGCACCAGCTCAACTCCCCTGACAGAAATGTTATGCATTTGGGTTGTGTATAGGTTAAAAAGGGTGGGGGACAGTACGTGTCCTTGTGGAAGCCCTTCACTGATTATTCTTGTTAATTTTGTATCATTTGTTTGGAAGACTATTTTCCTATTTGTCAGAAAATTCGTAATCCAATAATTTATTGCTGAGGGTATCCGATTTTGAAACATAATCTCTTTCAGTGTGTCCACATCAACGTTACAAAAAGCGTTGCTTAAGTCCACAAAAAATATACTTGGTAGGTTTTCATTCCTTTTGTTCGCCATTATTTTTTTCTCCAGATACGATATACACGTATTCGTGGATAGCGCCTTACGGAATCCAAACGATTTTTGGGTATTATTTAGCTGCTTCTAAATGATATTTAAGCCACAGAGAACAGACATTGATGTCCATATACCTTTTCTTGAAAAACAAACAAAACTTTTCAGGTTATGTGCTAGGCTTCTTATTGATAAACATTTACATGACATTTATCACACAACTGCAGCGCCGCCTACCAGGAGCATAACGACATACATTTGAAATGTCGGTTTAAAGTTTTACACAAGCAGCAGACCGTAGATCAACGTCTGTTCTCTGTGTTTAAGCTTCTCCAATACAGCTGTATTTACAACTGGTGCAAATTGGAACCAGCGAAATCGATCGTTTTTCTTCCAGTTTCGACTGATCTTATCCTGGTTTTAGAATTGCAATGATTTTGATTGTTTTAGCACCTCTTCTGGATATCTTCTTCTCCATTGACTGTTGATATCTTTCAGTAGTTGCTGCACTACATCCGGCTGTAGTTGTCAAAGCATTCCGTAGGTTATCCTGTCTTCACCTGGAGTAGAGTTTGGATTTTTTTCCGCTACTATCCTGTACCGTTTCTGTTCATCCATAATATCGTAATTTGCGAATGATACGTCAAGGCGAATCGTTTCTATTGGACTATTTTTGCCGAAGTGCAAATCTAAGAACTTTTCTGCTAAGTCCATGTCATCTAAAAGGAGGTTATTTGTCTTCCTATGGAATTTTTTCCCGCGAGTCTGCCGATATTTTCCCAAAGCTCTTTAGAGCTGGTCAATGGACTTATTTGTTCTACGGATTCCTTCCATTTGGTTTCCTTTTCTTCTTTTTTTGCCTTATACACAGCTGATTCTTTTTTGAAGTTAATCAAGTTTTCGACGCTACCTACTTTGTTGAACTCTCTTCTTGCATTTGTAAAAAAAAAAAATTTCTTTAAAATTCTATATTCTGCATCAAAGAACTCACTACCAAGCACGTTATGTTTGTATGTAAACATCTATAATTTGACACTTATCTTTGAGTTAATCTAGTACCCATTAAACTCGAAATCTAGTGCGCTAAAATGATAACGACATAGAGTTTTTTTATAACCGATTGTACACGATGATTGTACAAAAGAGGAGTTCCCCTTTACAAAAGAAGTGGTAGTTTACTTGAGCGAGTCTGCATTTTCAAGAAATTTGCGGAAGAAGCCTAGTTTGCGTTTGCGACATTGGCCCTTATGAAAACTCCATGTAGATAAAGTTAAGAAAAATACGTAATACAGCAAACATAACTCGATTCGAGTTTTAAATTTCTCGAATCGAGATACGCAATGCCACCCCTTGTACGGGCAATTTATTGATAGCACTTTATATTGACAAAATGCAGAAAATGTTCTATTATTGTGCCCACCTCCGTGATGCAATATGATATTGTTAACTCATATTCATTTAAAATAAGGTGCCAATACCTACTTTACTGCACTTTCAATTTTATTCAAAAGAGGAGTTATCGAGAAAGTCTAATTCGCCCTAATTTAAGCACAACTGTCGTGCTTGTCCCGTCGATTATTTTGATGACTAGATGGTATAATTATGTGAACTATTCCATCAATTTTTCACCCGTGAACCCAATCAATGATGAGTGTAAACCACCGCAACGAAAGACACTAGCTTTAAGAATTAATTGTTGGCCTCGTTACTCTTTCGTACTAAACAGCTTTCAAAATTTACGTTATTACCATATACCCGAGCACCAGGATCGATTAATCAATCAGTAGTGTTAAATGTGCGGTAATTACGGCGAGAAAGACAGCATAATAATAATGATAATCACATCAAATTTTCACACCTATCACTCACCTCTACAGCTCCAGTAAGTCCAACGAAACGAAAGTGTGAGTGTTAAGAAAAAACCTCTACTTACCACACAAT
Source organism: Aedes koreicus (assembly GCA_024533555.2). Classification (NCBI taxonomy): domain Eukaryota; kingdom Metazoa; phylum Arthropoda; class Insecta; order Diptera; family Culicidae; genus Aedes; species Aedes koreicus. The sequence continues at coordinate 39,065 of JAHHFK020000997.1, read as the reverse complement.
ATGATCCATATTTTTTTCCCATCACAATTCACAGGCCTTCCGAGTCGAATCTTTTGGAGGGAAGTCAAACCTGCTGGAGTGTAAAAGTAGTAGAAGATAACCTTGTTTTTTTTTCTGTGTGTCGATGATTACTCCTAATTTGATCTGCAAGGCAATGGACGTTGCGCGGTGGGGAATCCAGCAAAACGACCATTTTGCCCTCGGAACCATGCAATGAATTTATTTCGAGTCCCATCCACTTGACGAAAGGCTGCTTTCGATTTCAGTTCCAATGTACCGACATACAGCCCGATCTGCCGCAAACCGCCGAGGGGTCTGTAATTATCAATTTTGAATTGTTACTTTCGTTTCATTCACTGTTATTGAGTGAAGTTGGGATTCAGATTTCTGCTTGGACGGTGTGGGTCTCTCTGAGCGATTTTCACCTCCAGGGTGTGGATCGAATGATTGGAAAGTGGAAGTTGATTGTCTTGATTTTGTTTTCATTTATCAGGTCAAGAACATACCGAAATAATGCAATAAATGTCCAATATAGATAGCTTGAAGATATAACAGCTGTAACTAATCAAATTTTCTTTCTCCATTCAATCCCCAGACGAAATGAGGTGACCAAAAAGGCTCACAGAACTATTAATTTACAAACCAGAAAACATACTCAAACCCAGAAACTCAATTCAACGAACAGCAACGCATCGAATCAGAAGCGCTCGTAAAAATGGGCAACTCCGGCAGCATGCACGGTTTGCCAGGGTATGACGAGGGATATCACCACCCGAGCTACCACCACCAGTACCAGAGGTATCATGAAATGATGCGAGCCAACGGCCATCATGGAGCTCCACCTGGTTGGCTGGAGTCATACCAGAGGGACCTCCGGAACGGCGGAGGACCAGGCCATCGCACCTTCGACAACCGACATAGTCACGACGGTGGTGGTGGCCATCGAGAATCTACCAGTAGTGGTCCAAGTCTTCCACCACCGATGAAAGTTCTACCGGACATCCCCGGTAGGGTGGCGAAGCTCCGCCCTACCAACAATGGCAACATTCTTCACTCCGGTGGAACTATCAGCAAGAACAACAATCTACAGCGATCGAAGAGTATATCTTCGCCAACGTATCAACAGCACCAACAGCAAGCCTTCGACGAGTCGGAAGAGAGCGGAGTTATGACCCTGCTTCCACCGCGTTTGGCCATGACGCGTTCTCGGACGCAGATGAATATGATGACACCCGGAAGGCGGAACTTTGACGGATCACCTTCCAGAGGTCCAGGACCTCGAGGATTCGTAACCAACCAGCGGAAGCCGAGCTACGAGCAGGGAACACTGAACAAGAAACGCTTTGGTTCGGAGCCCGATCTTCGCATCAACAGCAATGAAAATCAGGACGATTCCAGCGGCGGAAGTGGTGGCCAGCCAGGTCATCGGAACACCAAACCCGTTCAATCGAAAATCATCAAGGGAAAGAACAAGAAAAAAGCTCCGGTTCCACCGACTTTGGAAAAGGTTAGTATATTTAATTCAAGAACCGTTATATAGCTCTAATCCTCGGGTTGTTTCAGCGTGAACCGGAAGTCACTGAAAAGCAACGCATTATCGCTTATTCCCCCCTACGGAAAACCAACTCGGACGCCTCATCTACCCAACCATCCAGCGACAGCAACAGTAACAACCCAACCCGAAAGCTCCGACTGTTCAAAACCCGTGCCGAAACCAAGAAGAACCTTAACATCACCAAACTGCCGGAAGCGTCCGACGCGAAGTACTCCGCCAAGAGTGGTCAACCAAACGGTCACAAACTACCGCTATCACCGACCAATAGCAGTACCTACAAACTCACGTCCCGCAAGGATCCTGACTTTGACAGCGGCACCCTGGACAAGCCCAAATCCCGACTGAATCCAACGTCGTTTTTCCGTCGAGAAAAAACCTTCGACATTGGTGTGCTCGAGCGGGACCGGGTGCTTCGTAGCGGTGGAGCCGCTAATCATGTGCCAGAAATCAAGCCGACCATGTCGCCACCGATTTCACGACGAAAATCCATCGTTAAGTCACTGCTAGAAAAGGACCAAGCCGAACAGCAGCAACAGCAGGAACAACGGCAGAAACAGAAACAGTTGCAGCAGAGCCGTGTCACTGCGGTTGAGCCAAAGCTGAAACCCAAGTTCCCGAATGAGAAACGGAAGCTTCAACCACAACCCACACCGGTTGCTCCAATGACCGACTTCCAGAAAGAACTACAACAGGCCACCCGACGGAAAACCACAGTTGATGGACCCAGCCCAAATCATGCTCAACCTCAACAGAAACCAACAACAGCTGCTACCAATCAACGCAAGGCATCGGAAACCAAGCAAAGCATCAAGGTCGAAGCACCGCCCAAGAACAACCTGATCATCTCAGTGGAACCCAAACAGGAATCGCCTGAGCGAGAGAAGGCATCTCTAAGCCCCGCACCGCCCCCTCCACCACTACCGAAGACAAGCTTCTACTTCGGAATGACTGCAGCGCCACCCACGGAAGAACCACGTATCTCCCCAACTCTCCTTCCCACAGCCAAAATGCTCGAAACCCGTGTCGATTCGGACATTGATTCGTCCGATGACGATCCTCTGCCGACTGCTCGAACAGACTTCCAAAACGAACTGGACGAGGAAATGGACAAAACACAACTGGACGCCATCGATCGCTTTGCGGCGAGCCTCATGAATGGTACCAAGTTTGCATCCGGATCAGATTCAGCCGCTTCCTCTGACGTAGACGTTCGAACAAATGCCGGGGATATGGATTCTGACGCACTTGAAATTTCGCTCAAGCTCCGCCCAACGTTGCCGCGTAAACATTTCGAGATACCTCGATTCAGTCCGGCAGCTGCTTGGCGGCTGCTGACGACCGAGGACGACTTCGGAAGAGACTCAACCGAACTGTTCCCGTTCGCAGAGAAGAAAACAATGCTTCGCAGTTTGGAGGCAGTGGATGCGGCCGAAGACCGCATCGAACGAATTTACCGTGAACCAATTCCGGGACTGCAGGATAACAAAAGCGGAGATAGTGGAATTTCCGGCGATGCAGGTCTCCCAGACTTAGGGGAAGCACAGATGCTGAATTCAAGCAAGGAACGAGACTCTCCGGGGAGTTCTCCGGTTGACGATGGGGGAAATAATGGGTGGTCTTCGAATGCTCTGCGGTTGACACCTTGGACTCCGCAGCAAGACTTGGAGGACGACGACGACACAACCGGAAGCAGCGATAATCGGCAGCTTATCGAGGAAACTCCGATCAGCAACGGTCCCAACGATTTCTCCAGCAAAGGACACATCTTCAGTTTGTCGCTACCTCGCGAAAGTCATTTGTCGCTCTACGCAGGAGCTGCCAACGGAGATAAGGTAAGTATATGTCCTGGAGCATTGCAGTCGACATTCACGGCACTTTCTTCACCTCAGGTCGAAAAGCAGATGTTCAATAGCCTGCAGAAGTTGCGCAAGTCAGTCTCGGACGCATTTACCAGCGATCCTGATGTTAGTCCACTGGAAAGCGGAGACAACTGGTTCTTGTCCCGGTTGGAGTCGCCATCGATAACAAATGCCTACGAAAAGAGGCAGCTCAGTCCAACCGTCCCTAAGCAGAGTCCGCCAGAAGTACCCGTGACGAAAAAAGACGAAACTCAATTCGGTATGCCAGCCAAACATAGCGCCATTGGATATCTGGTCAGCGGCAAGCACATGATGTACCTACCGAAGGAAGCAACCAAGGTCGTTACCAACAACTGCGGCGGCAAAAACGACCAAAACAATAACGTGCCAGAAACGCCTATCGTCAACTCGTCCAACGCTGAGAAGCGTAGGGAAACTAAGGAGAACATGCAGGACCCGATACCGGAAGGAGTGAGCTTCCCGGTGAAGATTACCACCCGCAAGAATCATCGTTTCACCTTCCAGAGTACGATTCGACAGATTGAAAAGCGACGCGTTGCGGAAAAGTTATCGCGGGAGGCTGAGGTCAAGGAAGCGTTGAGGTTAAGCGAACTGGAAGCTATGCGCAGGGTGGAAGAGGAATTCCAGAAGAAGCGGGCACGTGAGAAAGCTTCCATCAGACACCAGCTCCGGTTATTCACAATGGAGGAAACTGGTCAACCGTACGACGTGAACGATGATGAAGAGGTAGGATCGGAAATTTTTTATATTTAATCCAAAATTATCAATTTTTCTCGCTTTTTAGAATACCGACTTGAACAAACGTACTGACCTGGAGAGCGATGGTTTGGCACCGCATCAGACCAAAACGAATGGGATGTACCGCAAAAAGGACTCCACAATGGAAAGACCATCGTTTCAAAATGGCGGCCAGGCCCGCCGTTTGAGCTCATCGCGTTTCCACGGAACTGCGGCCACCCTGGAGCGGAAGTACTCCTCCGGCAGTGGAAACGGAAATTTCGATCGGGAAATGGATGATGATTTCAATAGCGATGATCACAATGGAAACAACAACGGTGACGTTGACGATGACGATGACGCGGATAGCAGCTTGGGGTACATCGACACCCGGACGCCGTACATCTCGCGCATTATCCAGGCCAAGAGTAGCAAAAGCTACTCGGGTGGTTTGAAGAAGTGATCGCGCACAATCGACTCACAGAAAGTAGCGAACCGCCATCTAGTCATCGAAACGAAACGGAAGGGTTGGTTGGAGATATTTTAACGAAACAAATGAAGCTCAAATGAAACCGGCATACTCACGTTTGCACCGATGCAGAAGTTGGAACGGGCCCTGCAAGTTATCCGTCTTGCACAATAAATGAATATAAAATTGTATTTAAAAAAAATCTCGACATAGTTTAGGGTAGCGGTGGTTTCGATTGGGCATAACCGTACTATTAGTTGATCGAAACGCCGTTCTTTTTTTAAATATTGAAATTAATAACCCACAACGAGTACGATTCTTTTCCGATTAACATCAATCTGCATGTTATTTAGTGTGTAAGGATCACTAACAAAAAACCGCGCATTAACAAGAAATGTTGAATAAAATTTTTCGATTCTTTTACCTAGAGGTACGGGAGATTGGGAATGCGATGACACGTCCAGCTATTGAGGTTTAGGGATTTTTCGAAAGCTATATATTTGCAGAGGTAAAGCCTCTTCCCACTCGTCCTCGACGAAGAAGGACTTCTGCTGCGACTGCCACTGCAATTGTGGCGACCGTGTTGAAGGGGTCCCTCCAAGGCAATTTTCGAAGAGCTTATCGGATTAAACGGCATTAAATTAACTGTGATGTCAAGCGTACCCCTGCGCATTCGAACAAAGCGAACGTCAAACATTCGTGCGCCTTCGGGCGATCTGAATATTAGCGTCGGTTTCCTGACCGGTCGGAATAAACAGGAAGATCAGTTTTCTTCCAGACTCTAAACTGTATACCAACTTTACTAGTGTCACAAATATCACGGTATCTCGGTTGTTTAAATAAAAAGTATCCTCTAGTGAAACTGAAGATTTAAAATTAACTTAATACGTTCGACACCATTTTGGGGTTCCAGACCGGGGGAGCATATTCCACAGTGAACCTCACCAACGAACAGTACAGCGACTTCAGGCAAAAGACGACTTGAAACTCGTTGGCCAAACGACAAATTATAGACTGTTCCAGAAAGTATAAGCACACTTTCAAAATAACAAAAAAGTCATGTTTTTTTTAGTTTTAATCATTTTATTTGGCAAATCATATTTGTATTTGTGTTTCATATGATATTTTACTCTCATTTAATCAAAATATTAAATCATAACCAAGACTCCTAACTTTTCCTCGAACATGACCCATTAGCTTCTGCACAGTGGTACTTTTATTTTGACCACTTTTGGGCAATCTTTTTTAAATTTTTGGATGTCGTCCGCTGGTTTTATGAATTTTCGAAGCTTTACTTTGGTTAAAGCCCAAAAAGTCTCGATTGGCCGTGCCTCCGGGCAGTTCAGCGGATTCATGTCTCTCGGCACGAAACATACATTTTGACTTTTGTACCATTCTAAAGTGTCCTTTGCGTAATGACATGACGCCAAATCAGGCCAAAACACTACTTGACCTTCGTGCGGCCTGATCATCGGCAATAATCGCTTCTGGAGACATTCCTTAACGTATTTATGAGTGTTCATCGTCTCCGTTGTGATGTACGGACTAGATGTTTTACCACACTCGCATATTGCCTGCCAAACCATAACCTTCTTACCGAATTTTTCGGTAAAAATTGCCTTCTCCATTTCGGGGATGTCTTTGTCTTCGCTTACAGTATAGAATTGTGGTCCGGGAAGCGTTTTGTAATCTAGTTTCATATACGTTTCATCGTCCATTATTATACACCCAGAATTTCCCAGAAAGAAGTTTGCGGGCCCGTGGTTTCACGGATGCGGCCTGTTTTGGGTTCCTTTTGGGTTTTTTCGCTTCCGGTATGTTTTTAGCCCAAGTTTTTCTTTGGCACGCATGACGTTACTCGACGAGGTCCCTAGTTTTTTTCGCAACATCCCGAACGGAAGTCGCTGGTTTTCGCTTGTAGGCATACCTGATCTTTTTATCGATATCCGGACTAACAAGACCGGATTTCCGACCACTCTTCGGCGCATCTTCAAACGTACACTGTTCTCTATATGTTCGAATTGCAGATCGTACCGTTCCGGCGCTTACACTCTCTTCCTGGGCCAATTTTCTCAAGGAGAGTCCGCTCACAGTGCACCATTTGTGCACGATACTTTTTCGTTGTTCCGGAGTAAGACCGCGCATTTTGATAGGTAACACAAAACTGAGCACTTTTTTTATGCAATGTCATTCAGAAATGTGCAAACAAAAGGACGCAGCTAAAACATGTTGAAATATTTCATTATATTCAAAGTGATCGTTAAAATAAGGTGTGGTTATACTTTCTGGAACAGTCGTTAAGCCGAAATTTCGAGAAGGATGTTTGTTCGTGAGTTATTCGTCGGGTATAAGACCAAGGTACTGAACCTGGTGGTCTTTTTGCAGTGCAGTCCAGGCCAAGGAATAATCAATGACAATATTTTCTTCCTAGAAAATAGTACAGTTCGACAAAAAAATTTTATTGGGCCTAACTGACATACGTAACCAATGGCTTTTTTCCGCGAATTTCTCGTCATTAAAAACTCGCCTCATCAACCCACCACGGTCATTTCGAAGAGGAAGAGTTCACCTATCCGATAGAATTGGAGGCTTATATGGGTAGCCTTTTTTGCCACGAGAAATTTACCGAAGAAGCCATTGTTTACGTTTATCAGTTAGGCGCTAATGAAAAATCTTTTCGATTTGTACGGATTACTGATCATACAGTTCATTTCGCACCACCTTTGTACGGAATATAGATTATGAGATCGTCAGTAAATACAACAGGAAGATTTGTGGTCCAAAATAACTATTTGAGGAATGCCAGACAAGGCGGTAATAAACCGGCCACCTCATTGCTCATTTTTACCTTGAGTCTTCATCCTCAAAGATACGATCTTTGATAGAGAAGCTATCGGAATTGAAAGACGTCTTTATAGGTTGAGTAACGACAAATTTTATTTTACATCTAATTATCATGGCATACATCAATACATCAGGATTACTTGGATCCCAACACTCATCACTCAGCGCCCTCGCGGAAAGTTGTAACAGTTGTTGCGTAATAACCTGTGCGTTGTAGCAATACAACCCCAGACTCGCTTATAACCAGCTATGAGCGTTACGGATCGTAACGCGTCTCTAGTTCGAGCAGTCTAGCGATGACACTTCCCTTACTCTGCAGTTTACAGTTTGATACACCACGTGCACGTATTATTTCGTCATTTACGAGTGTCAGATGACTCTTTTATAAAACATTTGGTTTGTAAAGGACAATGAGACAATGGCGGCCTTCTGTCGATAAGTTAACTTCACGACTGGTATGAGCCTCACTTGAATTTTGGTGATCGCAGCAGCAAGAAGCGAATTAAAGAAGCTGAACATATTGTGGAAGATATCCAAGTTAGATAGGACAAAGCGTGGAGTAGCCTGGTTTGGCCTCACTATCACGGTCGGTCAGTAGCGTCGGCAGACATCTAACCGACAATTTGACCACGTGTCGTCGTGACCAGCATTGTCGGTAGTCGTCGCGCCGTGGAATCCGTCCCCTGCGACGAAGCTCACCAAGCGAGCGTTTGCCCTCAGCTACGCCCATGAACGCATCTGCCGTCGGCAGCCTGTCGGGAGCGCCAAGCGTGGCTCCGGCAACCACAGCAGTTATCCACCAGCACTTGCCGATCAGTCCGGCAATCGAGCACGCCTGGGACGAGCCTCTCCGGCGTTTCCACCACCGAAACTACACACTTAGAAATTACGAATTTTACACGAGACGTAATTTATGTTTGTAAAAATTCGGGGAACGTACAGAAAGATTTCGTGTAAAATAACGTCTCCTGAAACTGACACATACGCATTTTGACAAAAGATATGTTTGATTGAATGTATTTTCTCATCTCTTTCAACTCATTCTTATGTGCTAAAGGGCGCTTGCAAGTGTCGGTCTCAAGGGACAGAAATTTACATGACATTTTGGTAGTGTGTACAGCCACCAATCAAGTAACGTAGCGATGAGCTACAATCAGGTTAGAATAGCATTAAGAACCAAAAATGTATAAATATTAGAACACTTGCGCAAGTCGAAACACTAACCCACAATCGAATACAGACCCAAATTCAGTATGTACCCACGTTGTAGTTTTTGGCGTTAGCGTGATCTCGAATCCATGTGTGGCCTACATCAGTAATTCCCTTTCGCGTTCCGTCTAGTGAGATTAGTTTAACCCGCCCCGAGATTGTTAGCCGGGCAGGCATAATCGTGCAGTTCCGCATCACTCCATTTCGGTGTGTTGGCGCATAAGCGGGACCTGTTATATTTTTCAGGGTTTGGCTGAAATAGTCTGCGTTAGGGAACGGTCGGTCTGGTTCCAAGTCCGGAATTGTGTAGTGAAAGCGCAGTATAAAAATTGCCCATTTCTGGTGACATGGTGGCATTCGTGGCAATTATAATTGAATATCGTATCGGCCAAAATTGAGGACTTTACTGTTACAAAGTAACATCGCCATCATGTTAGGGAAATGTTATTCATTGTGTTGGTGGCCATAGTTTGCATGAAAGTGCTAAGGGTATCAAGAATTTAACGTTTGAATCTTACTTCCCCTCTTTGTTTACAAAATCAGATCCGTCTGTTTGAAAAAGTACACGAGATTTGTTGCTTCGGGGATTTTACTATCCGTTTTTGGTAACGCAGATCGCAGATTGATTGTCGCACAGGATATCTATTTTTGACTTGCTGAACACCTGCTCCAGTAAAGTCCGGGACATCGCCATGTATTCGGCTTCACAGGAAGATAGTGCAACCGTCGGTTGACGCTTTGCGTTCCAGGAAATTGCGCCGCCTTGCATCGGAAAATCCGTTTGATCGCCTCGCAGTGCTTGCGTCCTGGATTGTTGCTATACTGGCTTACGGCATTCTCGGCATAGCTTATGTCGAGTCTCGAAACCTGGAACAGATACATTAAGCATCCCACGGCTTCTTTGTGCGGCATACTCTTCATCTCGTCTTCCTCTTCTTTATCTTTCGTTTTTGGGCACATTGACTTCTCCAACCTTAAGCTTGACTCGACCGGCGTAGCCATTGCATGATAGTTTGAAGCTTCTCCAGCATCGATTCAATGTAGCTTTCTTGGTCCAATGATAGCTCACCTTCAGTTCGATCTCTTCTTATTCTCATCTGGAATCGGCTTCAACTTCTTCAGGACCTTTTTCAGCTTCTTATCGTTGGTCAAAATGGGCAAGTCGTCGACGTATATAGTCAAAACAGCATCTTCTCGTCTTCGATTCGGTAGTAAAGACAAGCATCCACCTTTGAACGCTCTAGTCCAAACTCTCGAAGGTGCGCATCCAACTGCTGGTTTCATACACAGCTGGATTGTTTTAAACCATACAACGCTTTCTTCAGTCTGCATACTTTCGTTGGGTTCACGCCGAATCATTCGGACTGGTCCATATATATCACCTCGTCTCCCACTGTGTCTTGTAGAAAGGCGGATACAATGTCCGCCTGGTCAAACTCCAAATCGTGCTTCGCTGCCAGCGCCATCAGGTAACGAATCGTTGAACACCTCACCACTGGAGTGTAAGCTTTCTAGTAATCGATGCCTGGTCGCTGGGAATATCCCTTGACAACCAAGCGGGCCTTGTACCGTTCGACGCCTCGTTTGGTTTTAAAAACCCACTTGTTCCAGATGGCCTTTCGATCCTTCGGGAACTATTCAAGCACCCAGGTGTGGTTCCTCCCCAGGGCTCCTGGGCTGGTTTCCACGGTTGCGATTTGTCTGTTGCGAACCGATTGCGCAAGTATCCGTATTGTACGAAACGAAATCACCATACTTGCCTTGAGGACGGCACTTCTGACCGCTGCGCCCTCCCTGGATTGGCTGGTTGTACTGTTTGCGGTGCGAGATTTCTTTCTTTTTTATTAACACCTAAAAGACCAAGGTCTTGTATGGAAAAATTTAAATGTTCAAAAAATGATAACTTCGTTGGATTTCCACAGATTTTAATGAAATTTTGAGACAAGGTCCAGGTTTTATTCTAGTTTCAGCAACGCATAGGCTGGGGTCCAGATTCCGTAATTATTCCGGATTCCCTTGGGCTACCTATGAATCGGCGTTTAGGGAGAATAACTTTTTGTTTCCTAAGGAATCCTTCTAAATCACTCCAAAATATTTCGCCGGGGCACCCTAGAGGTTCCGAGAGAGGCCAATGTGGCCTACCGAAAGTCTCATGAAGAAAAAAACATGAAGAAAAAACCGTCGCACCACGTGGTTTGGCGAAAACCTCTCCTACAGGTTCCCCCCGGGATACCCCAGAGGTTGCCAGAGCGGCCATTGTGGCTTATGGTTCTCTTTCATGCCAACCAAAAATCTATCCAGGAGACATCATGAAAAAGCCATCGCTCGACGTGGTTTGGTGCAAGCAGGAACACCCAGGAGGTTCCATAACTTCGGGAAAATTACTCCTGGGATTCGTATTAGCATTGTCGAAATGTTTGGAAGTGATTCAGAAGGATTTCATGGGAAACAAATAAGTTATTCTTGAAGAACCCCAAACGCCGATTTATAGGTAGCCAAGGGAATCCGGAATAATTACGGAATCTGGACCCCAGCCTATGTGTTGCTGAAACTAGAATAAAAACTGGACCTTGTCTCTGAGTATCATCAAAACCAGTTGTAAAACAACGAAATTATGATTTTTTAAACATCTTTTTTTTCATAAAAGAACTTGCACAAGTGTTTCTAAGTCAAGTTGTTAAAATTTACATAAATTTCCCAGTTCTTGAAAAGAGGTACATAGTGAATAATTGCACTCAAAACTAGTTACCCTTTGAAAATATTATCGATTTTGGTGAATGCTAATCACCAAATTCATCAGCAAATTCACCACCAAACTCACCAACATACCTACCAACAAATTCATCATCAAACTCACCATCAAATTCACCACCAAACTCACCACCAAATTTACCACCAAACTCACCACCTAACTAACCACCAAATTAATCAGCAAACTCACCATAAAACTCACAAACAAACTTCTCACCAAACTCACAACTGATATCTTCAACATACTCACCACCAAACTCATCACAGAATTCGCCAAAAACCTACCACCAAATCCATCACCAAACCCACAATAAAAATCAACACCAAACGCACCACTGAACTCACCACGAATTTCACCACCAAACTCACAATCAAATTCACTACCAAACCCACCACCACACTCACCACCAAATTTATTAACAAATTCATCATCAAATTCATCGCCAAACTCATAACCAAACTCACCATCAAACTCACCACCAAATTCACCGCCCAACTCACCGCCAAATTCATCACCAAACTCACCATCAAACTAACCATCAAATTCACCACCAAACCCATCATCAAATTCAACACCGAAATCTTTAACAGACTCACCACCACTAAGTCATCACCAAACTCCCCCCCCCCCCCCCCTTTTCTTTCTTTTTCTCCTCCCTCTTCTCCCCCCCCCCCCCCCCCCCTTTCCCCCCCCCCCCCCCAATTAAACCATTTCCCCCCCGTCCTTTTTTGGGGCGGTCCCCGCCAAAAAAACAACAATTATTTTTTAAAAAAAACAACACTCAGGGGGCAAAATAAAAAAAAAAAAATTAAAAGTGGTCAAAAATAAAACCAAAAAGGGATAGGTCTAACGGGAATGGTCTATTAATCAAATATTTTTCTACTATTTTCAGCACTTGCTACCCCCAAAAAGCGGCGAGAAAGGATGTGGAACGTGTTTTTGGGTGGTGCGATTCGCTGTTCTGGAGATCCCGCGAGACTGGGGCATAAGGATGATCTGGCAACAATCATGCGTTGTTGCATCATAAAGGGCGATACGGTCAATATCAACTTGACGTATTTCTTTCAATTTTGCATTTAAAAAAACCTGAACACCCCTCATTTTGAAGGTGTGTGTGTGTAGAATGTTGCTCCTATTTTGATTTTGGAATTCACTCTTCAGTTGTCAAAATGCCGTCCAAGCAAGAAGAGCAGCGTATCAAAATTTTGCTCGCGCATCGCGAAAATCCGAGCTACTCGCACGCAAAGTTGGCAAAATCGCTAAAAGTTGCCAAATCAACCGTTACAAATGTAATTAAAGTGTTTGGGGAACGTTTGTCGACAGCCAGGAAGTCTGGATCGGGGGGAAATCGAAAACCGGAAGCCGCTGAGACGACAAAGAGAGTTGCCGGTAGTTTCAAGCAAAACCCTAACCTATCTCTCCGAGATGCCGCAAATAAGCTGGGTGTATCGTCTATAACCGTGCATCGAGCCAAAAAAACGAGCCGGACTATCGACTTACAAGAAGGTAGTGACTCCAAATCGCGATGATAAACAAAATACGACGGCCAAAGCGCGATCCCGGAGGCTGTACACGACGATGCTGACGAAGTTTGACTGCGTGGTAATGGACGACGAAACCTACGTCAAAGCCGACTACAAGCAGCTTCCGGGACAGGAGTTTTATACGGCAAAGGAAGGGGAAAGGTAGCAGATATTTTCAAGCACACGAAACTGTCAAAGTTCGCAAAGAAATATCTGGTTTGGCAAGCCATCTGTACCTGTGGCTTGAAAAGCAGCATTTTCATAGCTTCCGGGACTGTCAACCAAGAAATTTACGTGAAAGAGTGTTTGAATAAACGTCTGCTGCCTTTCCTGAAGAAACACGGTTGTTCCGTACTGTTTTGGCCGGATTTGGCATCTTGCCATTACGGTAAAAAGGCCATGGAGTGGTACGCCGCCAACAACGTGCAGGTGGTTCCCAAGGACAAGAACCCTCCCAACACGCCAGAGCTCCGCCCAATTGAGAAATACTGGGCTATTGTCAAGCGGAACCTAAAGAAGACCAAAAAAACTGCTAAGGACGAGCAGCAGTTCAAGGCAAACTGGCTTTCTGCGGCGAAGAAGGTGGAGAAGATGGCTGTATAAAATCTGATGCCAGGGGTCAAGCGTAAGGCCCGAAAATTCGGATTTGGAAAAGCGGAAGCCTAACTGAATATTTTTCCTGAATTTTATACTAATTGAACTTGAAAAAGAAATTTAATATTCCCAAGTAACACAACTTGTTATGTAAAAGTAAAAAATACATCTTCCAGACATAGACACATGTTTTTGTTCAAGTTAAATTTACCTAATTTTTTACACTTATAACACCGAAACAGCGCAATAAATTGAAGTTTATATAACATCTTTCAAGTCACAAGAGATGTTTTGCAATGCATAAATGAGACTAATGATTATGCCTTACGATGCTCTCAATAGCATACTTGTAACATAATGATATGTCTTAATGAGGTTATCGATTACTTCAAAAATACTAAATGGTTATTATCAAGCTATCAAAGGCAACAAATCTTGTAAAAAACACATGCATGTAACATAGCTATACTTCAATTTGAATCCAAGCTAAATGTCATCCATAATCTGCATTATTGCGGTTATTTATGAACGCAATAATAAAAATAAAAACAAAAATAAGTTTTATTTACAATCAAAAGAAATTTCCAAATGTTGTAAACACAGTTAAATCGATAATTTGATTTAAGTTACGAAAAGATAATTTACGCTGCAATGTAGTATAATTAATATGCGACAAGAGATGTATGGTGGAACTTTCTATTTTACTCAACTAAAATTCACGCGCCATTGATTGGATAGAAACATGCAAAAAAAATTCAGTCAATTTATACAATATTGCATGGATTTGTAAAACAATTCAAACCACAATATGGCGTATTCTGCATAAATCGTACACTGCCGATGAAAATAATTTGGAACTGTTTCGATTGAAAACGTATATATTATTTTCAAATATGAGCGTTGTGTGAATAAATAATGGTAATGGCTTTTTTCGGTGTTTCCAAGTATAATAAAAAAAAATCCTAGTGGTGGTCCTACAATTTTTTCTTAAATTTCCATAATTGTTATTTGGCGGCATTTTCTGTTGCCTAACTCGCATGAAAGCCGAAAAAAAAATTCTCATAGGATTACTATTAAATGTATTGTTACTATACAATAGCATCTATACATAAATAATAGAATTGTCCACAACGATGAAATGACAATAGGAGTTATTGTTTCAACTATAGAATTCAATGTACATTGAGACAATAGAAAAGGGGGGTTGTTATGTATCTTAAATTTGAGTCAATTAAAAATGATTGTATTGTTTCACTAGTTTTCAACAGTAGTGAAACAATACAATCATTTTATTAGCATATGGAGTGAATAGTAAATCTAACATAATGACAATATGTATTTTTCATTTATCTTATTCATGAACATTAAGAGTCACGGCCGGAAATATATTCAAATGTTATTTTATATTATTGTATTGTGATGGTATGCTTATTTTTTTCCGTGTATTGTTCCAGGATTCTTTTTTTGGGGACAACAGTATGGACGTTTGTTTTTCGCAGTGATCCTCAGAGTAAAAGCATGGCCAAAATAGCTACGTTTGTGTTCCGTTGACGTAAATTTGACAGAAAACCTACAGGACACTGTCAAAAATACGCAAATGCAAACGCAACGTATCCATTGTGGGCATGCCTTAAGATATAAGCTTAAGCGGAAGCAACCATTTTGAGAGAATCGCGCAGCGAGAGCTGTCAAAATCTGAATGATTCGATCATATGCTGCTTTACGACAAGTATACACGCTTAGAAAAAAGAACCCAAAATTAAGTAAAAAAAAACTCAACGCCTATGGTTTATTTTTTCAAAGGAGTATTTTTTGGAATTGATTTGACAGCTAACTATAATAAGTTATTATCCCAACTATCCCATTTTTTTAATCGGCAGTACGGTGATGATCGCTAGAATATAAAAATAGCCTACATCAACGCCATAAAACGATAATTCTCATATTACTATTTTACTATTACTCATTGCAACAGGTGAAACTATACAAACTATAAAGACACTTATTTAAGTAATCCTAAAGAGATCTGTAATCAGTTTTTGCCACTCGGTTAATCTTGGAAAACATAATTAGAAAAATTTCTCCCTCTATCATTTGTCATCTTCGATATATTGAAGGTTTCATTTTTATTAGTTTGCGATAGAGTCATATCAGGATTTGCACAAATGAAGATTGCTTGATAGATTAAAATTTTCCAACAGCACTGTAATTTGGCCCACATTTCTAGATGAAATAGTCAATAGGTCGAAAGTAACATTTGTAAACAATGACTTCTAGCGTATTTTTCTGGGATCTGCTTGCTCCCACAAACAAAATAGCACCAGAAACAGATACAGGGAGTTATTACCTTCCCGTCGGTAGTGGATATAGATGTTAGCAACCATGCATTTCCAGGAAATTTCCGTTTTAAGTCATTGTTTACAATTGTTACTTTCGACCTTTTGTCGATTTTGTCTAGATTTATGGAAAGTAGCTTATAGCGAATTCGTTTTTGATTCAGTTCCAACCTGGATCGAGTATCAAAATTGGGTTGACTTGTTGTGTGTTACACGTCGGTGTATTTTCCTTTATTTGTAACTAGTATCGGGTTGAGGTTTACGCTGACAATAAGTTCGGGTATCGCAGGTTCGAACTGGTTTCAACCTAGGTTCAAGGACGAAACGGTTATTTGAGAAGGAAGTTGATATTTATTTGAGGAAGTTGGTATTACGTCCCATAAACATCCTATGAGCATCTCAACAACAATTTTAATTGAAGCTTCATTATTGCATTTCAACCACTTTAAGCTATCATAGCATCATATCAACCTCTCTCAGTGAATAATAAATATTAAAATAGATAGACAAAAAATGTTTGAAACATGTTAAAAGTTTGCTCGAATAAAACATCATGTATTTAACAGCCTCTAAATAGCAACGTTGGTATATTTACGAATAATGTCACTTGAAGCGACATAAGAACGCAATATTTACCATAATATAGCATCTATAAAACTTCACCTTTTATTTATTTTTGAGGTTTTGTTTAAAATGAAAAGGTATTTGAAAAACATCCTCAGAACCTTTTTTTGACTGAAGATGTTTCATATTTCATTATTAAGACTTTTATACAACAAGTTTATTATATTTACATTTCAAAGGATGTTTTTGGTGTTACTTGGTACTGTCACATCTCACGAATACCGTTAACCCTGGTGGCCCGGACCTTGTAAACGTCATTGAACCGACAGTACAAACTTTACGGTTTTCCTCGCACGTAATGAGGAAGTTCACAATGCAACGATCCATCATAGTTACGAGAAGATTTGATTGAACATTTGTGGAAAGCAAAGGAGAAGAGGAATAACACACACACACACACACACACACACACACACACACACACACACACACACACACACACACACACCGAACCGAAAAAGTTCTACGATTTATCAAAAACAGTTAAATGAAACTTTTATTTAAAACAGTAACATCAAAAGTAGTCGTGATAGCTGACAATTCAATCATTATCAAAACGGATATCAAGGAATTCTTCAGAACAAAAATAAACAACAAACCAATCGGGTTTTTACATTGGCAGTCGACTAGCAACCCTCTCTCGCGCCACTATCGCGTTGCTAAATTTGAGCGCCCGATGCTTTCCGATAGTCGCGCCACATTTTTTGCTAACGCTTTTAGTTGCGCCCGATACAGTTTGAAGTGATGGTGAGGGCGATCAGATATAGTTTAGTCAGCGGCTGGATAGTCCTGAAGAAAATGAATATTTTTTTTGGCTCAGGAAGTACTCGCATAGTCCCAAGCTTAATGATTCGCCCCTAATAACATAACACGCGCACCAACACACCCTCAAATATTCTGTCAAAATAACATAGCAAATCAACACAAAGCCAAAGATACTAGTACCAAGAGGTACTGAAAAGCCCTAGAGTGTATAGCAAGGTGCAGACTGCAAGTTGTACTTCGAACCTAGGGGTTCTACAACAGTGAACCAATTTCAATCTCGCTGATTTCATATTGATTGTTGATACCACCCCCCCCCCCCTGCATGATTTTCATTTGCCGCACATAATTTTTAACACCCGTCACTTAAAACACAGGTTCGTTTCCGAGGTTTCCGATGAGACTGGTATGGTCCGCATATAATTTTCAATGGGGCGAGAAATGTCATTCAAGTGTGTTTTCACTTTGCCCTATTCTATCCATCTTTGCAATTAAAACGAAATAAATAATCGTGCGCGAAAATCAATCAGCATCTTTGTCGTTCTAGAAGAAAAAAAAACTGCAAAATGGAGAAGCAAAGTGAAGTTTACCGTGTGGTGGTTGAGGTACTTGGTTTGCCAGCGGAAGTCACTGAATTTTTTGATGGTAATAAATTACTATAGATGTTCTTCTTTGCCATGTTAACAGTGTTTATTTTGAATATTTCAGATCTGCCGAGCATTTTTTCCATTCCCACAGAAGAGCTGCTGAACGCGATAGCTTCAAAAAGTTGGGATAGTGGTTGCACGGAAACTATCTTCAACAAACTTTACGACTGGCGGTCGAAAGAGGTTGAGAAAACTATTCTCGGCGATTTGAGTCTCCCTCTTGAATTCCTGGAGTGCTGGTAAGGTAAGTTCTATGAAATTTCTTAATATTTATACTGTTATTATACAGAAATATTTATAATGTTTTCCTGTTCGCAGTTATCTTTTACAGGTTGCGGATTTTCAACTGAAGAGTTGGAGAGGGTGACCATTGATGAGGTTTCGTTGCTGCTTTCCCAATCTCAGACCACCTAGAACGTCGATGAAATATTTCGCAGGATTTTAAGCTGGAGGGTACAGAAGGTATGTATTGTGTAGGTGGTTGAACGCAGGATAATCCGTTGATCGAAAATCAAAACATGTATACTAGATTACTTTTGATATTGCGTACACGTGTTTTAGTGTGCATGTAGGTATGTCATCAAGTCAGCTGATTTTTTTTTTACATATTTTGCTTTGTAAATATGATTTTTTATCAACCTCAAGCAAGTGCCAAGTGTCGGTCAATCAACAACAGAAGGAACAAAAGAAGAGCGACAAGGATAAGGATCGCACGAATACGGATAAGGTGTCTCGAAGGAAATTTGTGAGTATTTAGGTAGAACTGGGTACACGGGAAATTATTCCTTTTTTTACCCTTATTTTAGATCTCATCCACGTGACAGCCAAATCCACCAGCGGTAGCCAGAAATTGGATCTGGAACCGTACGTATCTCAGGTCCTATCCAAGGATTACCCAAAACCTCAGGAAGCCATAGCGGAGGACGCGGAAGCACAGGAAAATAACGTATCCACTATTCTCTACGAATTGTACATTAACATTCCTAAATGCATCGCGTGCCGGCATTCGGCCGGCTCTCTCCCGGAAGAAATTCGTATGGCCTGCGGCCCACTCTATGTGTTGGACTACGACGAACCCATAGCGCGTGCGCGTTCAAGAACATCTATCCAGACGAGGAATTCCTGCCAAGAGGAAGAGATCATTTTCGGAGACGAAAGTGTCGATCAAGCGCAGGAAGTTGTGGCCAGTGACAAAGTGGACAGCGCTCAAGAATGACAGGAAAACAATGCAAGCATCGAATCGGCTGCCGTCGTTACAGTACAGGGCATTTCCGACGCGCAGGAAGCGAAGGAGGACTCGATTGACAATGCCGAATAATGCCTGGAACAGAAGTAATCAAACATTGCACGTTTTTGCTTGCTTAATTTATTCCAACTGTGTTGATATATTTTATTCATTCAATCTGTGTACGCGTGAAAACTGTAAAGCTGATATTTTATAATAGTATTTAGAGGCAATAAATTACTACTTCTTCTGCTTAATCCGAAGCAAGAGTTAATTTAACAACAAAAAATGCTTTTGAAGTGAAATGATCCGTTTTCCAGAAGGAACACTTATTACATCGTCTATTGCTGCAATGTTACGTTTGATTTCAATCTTCGATTGATCGAACTTCTCTTGGTTGTTCTTCCGAACTTCCTCCGGAACTTTGCTCTCGTAATCGGCCGCTCCTATCGCCTGTTCCAGCTCGAGCTTAATGTTTCCTTCTTCTTGCAGAGTTTTTTCTACTTCCTTGTAGGCTTCGATAAGATGAACAACACATGCACCGGAAACGGTTAGGATAGCACAACCAACCGGCGGAGCTTCACTGATAAGATTGATCTGCGAGTACGACATGGTCGTCGGATCCCCAAGGAAATTCTCTAGCGTAGCCTTGGTGGCATCGTTGCTGCACATGACAAACGCTTCCGTCTTCATCTTGTTCGGCAGATT
Organism: Aedes koreicus; assembly: GCA_024533555.2. Lineage (NCBI taxonomy): Eukaryota > Metazoa > Arthropoda > Insecta > Diptera > Culicidae > Aedes > Aedes koreicus. The sequence continues at coordinate 19,220 of JAHHFK020000997.1, read as the reverse complement.
GTAGTCACTTCGGGCCGATTGAATTACCTTGGCCACACGTTGCACAAAATCAAAGTCATTCTCGAGCTGTTTGTTGTGCCCATTACATAACTTAAGATCCGGATAGGAGGAAACACAAATACTGGCCACCTGGTCCACATTGGCACGGAGCAATCGCTGGTACAGTTCCTCGGTGATGAAAGGCATGAAAGGAGACAGGAGCTTCAGTCCAAGGTTTAAGCAAGTGTAGATCGTCTTCCGAGACGAGGATTTAGCTTCCTCTGTTCCGGACTGGAACACTGGCTTCAAGCATTCCAGATATACGTCGCACAGATCGTACAGCCAAAAGCCGTAGCACGCACTGGTAGTCTGGGCAAATTCGTACTTCTCAAAGCCCTTGTTGGACACGTCGATGCAGTTGGCCAACCGCGACAAAATCCAGCGGTCTATGTTGATCTCGGAGTCTGTAGAGTTACAATTGAGTTAATGTTTTGTTTAAAATTGCATTCCGTCAAACTTACCAAGCCCTGCAGAACGTCGTACCGTTCTTTTCCAGTAAAGCACATCAACGCAAACTTGGTTGCATTCCACAGCTTGTTGCAGAAGAAGCGATAGCCCTGGACAGGCATGATATCCAAGTTGATGTCCCGTCCCTGGGTGTTGCAGGCGCACAAGGCAAATCGCATCGCATCCGTTCCGTACTCCGGAATACCATTCGGGTAATCCTGCTTCTGGTTGGGCTTGGCCTTCTGCAAGTGCAGTCCATCCAGAGAAATTCCGGTGATATCATCCATCGGATTGATGACATTAGGCTCGAATTCTGTGACCCCACCAAAGTTGACGGGAAACGCACCAATCACGGATTTCGTCCATCCAATGGCACCAGGTCTTTTTGTGCACTTCCGGAATAATTTTCAGTTCTCCGGAGTGCACGGCTTCCGTTGCGTTCTTGGCCATTTCACCGCACTTTACGTACCATGAAGGCATGATCAGCGATTCAACGACGTCCTTCGAGCGGAAACAAACCGGTACGACCATCGGATTATCAACGGTTTCCATCGAATCGTTTCATTCCGGTGAATTCACCGTAATCCCCGGTGATGAAACCGTCGTCGGTGAAAATCGTTATGAACCGTAGATTGTGACGCTTACCGACTTCGCAATCGCCAGGATCATGAGCTGGGGTGATCTTGATCTTGCTTCCGTTACAGCTTTGCACATTTTCGGATCCATCGTAAAGCATGTCCGGTTCCAATCGTACGACGAACGTATACTCAAATCGAATTTTACAGCTGACTCGCTTTTGTTAAGAACAGTGTTGGCGAAGTTTCAACTAACTTGTAAACATTATTGTGCATTGTGCATTAGAGAGCTCACGCAGAAAAAAATACCGTCATAACAAACATATATCAGGTAAATCTAAACATAAACCTAGTTCATTCTGGCCGCAAACATAAACTTGCTTTATTTCAAACATATTCTGTATTTAAAATCACGTGATATCGATGTTTCAAATAAAAATCATGTTATGTTTATTTTAAACATATTAATGATAAAAATAAACGGACAAATTTTGGATACAAGAATAAGTTATTATTGTTTTTAAATAATGTTTTTTTCCCCTCCCCCCCCCCCCCCCCCCCCCCCCCCCCCCCCCCACCCCCCCCCTCACTCCCCCCCCTTTTTTCCCTCCCATTTTCACCCCCCAACTCCCCACTCCCCAATTCTCCTTTTTATTCTTCCAAAATTTTTTTTTTTTTTTTTTTTTTATTTCCCTTTACTTTCTTTTTTCCCCCTTCCCCCTTCCAAATTCCTTCCTTCTCTCTTCCATTTTTCTTTTCCTCTTCCCCCCTTTCCCCCCTCTTCCCCCCCCCCCTCCAACGCCTACCACTCCCGCCCCCCCCCCCCCCCCCTCCCCTCCTCTTCCACTTCCCCCCTTCCCCCGGCCCCCCAACCCCCACTCACAACACCACACCCAACATCCCGCCTCACCCCCCCCACTTGTTTTTTTCCGATTTCATTTCCCGGAAATTCATTTCCCGGAAAATCGTTTCCCGGAATATATCATTTCCCGGAAAATCGTTTCCCGGAATGTAACATTTCCCAGAAAGTTCAAATCCCGGACAACTTAATATTTAGCTAAAAATAAGTTTTTTTCGACAAATTTATACAAAACCTAATTTTTTTTTATTAATATAACCTCATGGTAATAACTATATGCTCTATTATAAACATTATAATCATGATACTTGTTTGATCTATTTATTTCCTATATATTCTGCAAAAGTAAGCGACAGGCCCGTGATATTCAGCTTTTCTTTTTTTCTTCAAAATATTTGAAAGAACAGCTCATGTTTAAAAGAAGGGTAAATCTCCTATGAAAGGCATTTTCTCTTTTTTCATATCTAGAGTACAAAAAAATATTTGAAAAAACCATTTATAGGAGATTCACCCTTCTTTTAAACATGAACTGTTCTTTCAAACACACTGGTCTATCCACCTCAGGCTAATATTTGCTCATTATACAAACAGTGTACTGTAGTGTTGCTTTTCTTCCACACACTTCGTTCCTGCAGTACATTTACATATATGTAGCGAGTACATTTGTAGTACATAAGAATATAGATATACTTAAAAGCCACATTCTATTGTTTTATCAGTTGAAGATTTGAGAAAAAAAAAGGAAATTAACTTTTCCGGGAAACTGTGCTTTCCGGGAAATGATACATTCCGGGAAATGATACATTCCGGGAAATGTCATTACGGGAAATGAACTTCCGGGAAATGAACTTCCGGGAAATGAAATTCCGGGAAATGACGTACAATCGATCGATATCACAAATCCTCCCACCATTTCTTTAATGGACTGGATGATACCCCAAATAGGTCGTTAAGAAAAATAACCATACGAAATTTATTAGGGTATAGAGCCAAATTTTCCATCATCTATAGACTGGAATCGGTTGAAAAATTAAGTTTTATAGCGCACACAATAAACAATCACGGAGCGAACGAATAAAAAAATAGTATGACGCAGCACTTTCCGAGCTTTTATGTAGCGTTCGCAAGGAGTGCTGTGGTACTACACTCAGCAAAATAAGCTTTCGATATTCATAAGATTGCATTATGATTATTTGCTATAAGAAAGCTGTATGAATTTCATAAATTTGCCTTATAAAATATAATTATGTTGAAAAAATAAAAATATGGAACAACCTGGATTCGAATCTTGAACGTTGAGGTTATGGTTCGAGCGAGTTAACCACTAGTATATATCAACACTTGTAAATGGAAAAGCTTAAAGGCGAACAAGAACAACGTCGTGTAAAACAAAACCCATTCATAAGTCAACCTTATGAAATTTAAAGCATCGTTCATAAGTTGAACCTTATGAAATTCTTAAGATTATTTGGCTGAGTGTAGTGTCAAGAGCGGGTTTTGCTGATTCCACTAATATTGTTGTGGCTACTGGGCCAGACCTTCTATAGACGTCATTGGCTCTCAATCGCACTAAAAATCAGCTGACTTTGACAATCATCGCATCGGCATCAGCCGAAGCAAAAACGAGTTCCAGAAGAAGAAGAAAATAAGACGAAGCAGAACCCAAACAGTGGAATCAAAACAAAGAACTTCTCTGTTTTGGCTGGCTTTCGTGACGAAACCCGAGACGCAACTAGCAAGTTTTCTTTCATTCTCGTTTCAAGATTTTCTCAAGTGGCTGGTGAAATTGCAGATTTCAAATCGTTTTTTGTTGTTTATATTTTACGACAAAGGGTAGCTTGTGATGCTTGGTGTAGCTTGCTCATCTGTATGGTGTGGTGTATTTAGCACAATAATATCGTAATTGAATCCTTCACGTCCAGTGTTTACCCTGTGTGCAGTTTGTTGATTCATCATAAATTCATTCACCATACAGTGTTTGGAGATAAGCTCACTCACACTTGGTGATGTGAAATGGAGGATTAGCGACGCTATTTCTGACGAAATCTAGCAAGAAATAAACGACTCTAAGTGCTGATATCGTGTCACCCGGCTAAACTAATTACTCTGCTAAGACTAAAAGTGAATCGAGAAAATGGCAACGCTAGAAAAGTCCAAAACAAAGGTAAGTGAGCGTCGTGATTTAAATACTAACTTCTTCCGCGAAAGTGCGCATTACAAAGGCTTCCTTCCTACCTTTACTTTTCATTCCGCTTGTTGTTGATTGTTGATGAAATGAAATAATGCCTGACAACAGAAGAAACCTAAACTGAAACCACTGATTCTGCCTGACGTTCCGATCGATGACTTCGAGGAAGAGGATGCAGACAGTGGTGAACCAGCGGTGGATATCGATTTCCCCAGTACGTCCACCTCAGAGGAAGCTCCTCCAGTCGCAGTGCCTGTTCTTGAGGTGGAAGATGTTGAACCAGAAGAAAAAGTAGAATATAATTTGACCGACAATCAAAAGACAGTGTCATCGATGGAAGTGACGGCGCCTTCTGCACCGCCAATGCTAGACGATAGTGATCCGGCGATGCAAGTTGTCGTTGCAAGACTCGAGGAGAAGCAGGAAACGATGGTAGTAGCTTCATTGTATCCTAACCTTCAGGAGATGAAAATCGACGCTCCCGTGGAGGAGATCCGGTTCCCCGTGGAAGCGATGAAACCATTAACGCGGGAACAGTTGGCCCAATTCTACCGGGTTGATGGCGAAATGGGTCTGGCCCAGGCTTTCGAGAGCGAATTTATCACTAGGGAACTGCAGGCAAACGACCAGTGCCTGAATCATCCGCTGTATCAACTTTTGCAACGTTACGCGAAGGCTCGTGCCGATTTAAGCCTAAACATGCTGGAATTCGATGCGCTGCGCCGCAAGTGCAAGGTGCTGGCGACTGAGCTGTGGACGATGCGGGAGCACACGTTCACCGGGTCGGATACCTGCGGCGATGGGAAAGTGCTCCGGGCCAGCTACCAGGAAAGGTAAGTGGCGAACGATGCAGGACGTTCGAGTCACTGCGGTTATAGGCTTAGTTGAAAGTAGTTATCAAGCATGTTAAGTTGTTTAGGAACTGACGAAGTCTAGGCTAAGGTTACTGATAAAAAAAATTCGAAAACGTCGTGTGTGATTTTGAAGACTTAAGTCATTGTCTTTTCGCGAAATAAAAATGAAGTAGGGTAGGGAACGGCTTCAGCTCCCCGGGACCCTATTCCAAGCACGGGGTAAACGATAACTTACAACGTTCATTTTTTTCACCATGGTGCATCATCATGTGAAGCATCATACTGCAAAAAATGAGCGTTGTAGGTTAACGTTAAGCCCTTGCTTGGAATAATAGAATCTGATACAGGAGTGATTATCCTAGTAAGATGATATTCGCATTTATCTTATCAAGCTTTTAATCGCGAGAAATCAACGATTGAACAAATAATTAACAACTGCAGTCGTTGGACCAATCGCAAAATCTAAGAATAACAATCAATCTTCCATCCACCCCCAACAGCGTAGCCAACCTGCAGGAATCCACGCTGTCCGAATTCAGTTCCTCCCTGAAGGAGCTGATGAAGCAGTCCTGCTTCCAATGCAACAAATGCACCTACGAAGTCGACGCCACCCGTATCAAAATCGAGCAGAAAATCTACGAAACACTGAACATTCATCCGCTCCTAACCAATCTCCCGGTGAACGCTCCGGTCATCCTGAACCCGACCTTCGACAGCAATCAAATGGCCGCAGCCGTAGGCGAGCTTCGTCTCTGCATATCGATTCTGTTCAGTTTCCTTCGCAAGGGTATAACCGATAAGCGCTTCCTGAAAGAAGTCCGCAGTTGGACCGTCAAGCTGGTCGCCACTCAACTACGAATAGCTACCGTGCATGATCATCTCTTTGTGCTGTTCCACGTTCTACGAAGTCCCAATGGGATTGCAAGTTGGGCTACCCCTCTCGTCCAGCTTCCCATTTCGGAAGGCCTTAGCTGGGGCGGTTCCGAATTCCAACACGTCTTAGTGGTGATGGCCTGTCTGCTGTTACCTATCAAGAAACGTAACGAGTTCCTTGAAAAGCTTAAGCTTGATATGAACAGATCGATCGACGTAGTCCAGGAAGAAATGTGGGCCATCGTGGACAGCGATGGGGAGGACTTTTCCGGATCCGATTCGATTTCTGAGCTGAAGGAGGGCGATCTGGTGGCGCTGATCGACCAGATTCCCTTCGGGGAGGTATTCCGTGTGATCACTCTTATAGACCGTAAACAAGACGGCAGGCTGCGGATAGACGAAGAAGCAATCCGAGGGTCTTTGCTGCTCAAAGCTATTGCATTCGGAACGGTTTTCGTGGAATTGTTGGGTAATGGCCTGATCACTTACGATGCAGATCGCTATCGCCAGTTCGCTAAGAGATTGGCTCGACTGATCAAGCATACCGTTTTCTACGTAAGTGACCTATATCGGATACTGCTGGAACGCTCGAGGAGTGCTCATGTAGTGGTCAATCCATACGAAAGCACGCGAATACACCTGGAGTTGGATGTGTTTGTAGTGCGGTCGGCTCAGTACATCTACCGTTCGCGAAAAATCGGAACTTGGCAGTACTTGACGGGATTCCCTTTTGATCAACTGAGCTTAGAGGCACTGTGGAAACTCTACTACTGTTTGCATCTGGATGAATTCAACGAAGACTCTATCACAGCCGTAGATAAGGACTTTAGTGCGCTTTGCGTTGGCGAAGATCAACGGGAGAAGTTCCGAAGCGGTTTGATGGAGATGCCTTCGGAGGACCTGTACTATCTGCTACAGGTTTTTTCCAACATGGCACTGGGCAGGGAAATTCGTGACATCGAATTCATCCAGACGGTCGCTCTGAATCTATTTGATGTAAGTATTTCAAAGCTCCACTGTCCACGGGACTTTTGAACACAACTCGAATCCTATTTTCCAGATCGGCTACCTTAACGAACACACCAAGGACTTTTGCTATAAGGCGGTCAAGGATCTGCTGTTCAACATCGTGTTCAAATATCCAACGCTAGTTTCGAATCTACTGCAATCGCTTAAGCAGGACGTTGTTCAAGCGGACCTCTCGGCGCTGTATATTTTCAAGGCGCTTCCGTTGGATCGCTGGCGACCGCAATGGGAAGACTTCGAGCTGCTCGCCAACTGGATCTTAAACTATAACTTCGAAGCGATCCAGAGCTCGACGGCGAGGGTTATCCTCATTCATCTAAACTACAATTTTGATACGTGAGTACCTCTTCCGACTATTCGCGTGATCAGCTCGTACAAAATAGAATATTTTCAGAAACAACGAACTATTCCTACCCCACGACATCCACGTCCGTATTGCGTGTCTGGTTACCGAGGTTTACAGCAAACACGTACCCGAGATTCTAGGAAATTCGCAAGGCTTGGCTGCCTCGGTGAGCAGTTTGGTGAAGAGCAAGGCAGCGCAGGAGCAATTCCTAGCCTGGTGTTGGAACATGGTTAGTCTGCTCCGACTTCACTGTATGGACCAAAGCTCCGAAGTCATCAACAGTATGATCAAGAACCCTTCCCTAATCTTGAGACACGTGCTTGAACTGGAACGAGCTCAGCAAATCTACCAAGGTGTGACCGAAAACCGACCATTGGCAATCTATCTAGCGATCCTAATCAGCACGTGGGGTCATTCAGTACCGCAGATCTGTCACAAAGGTTTCGAGCAAATCCGACTGCTGCTAAACGATCATCGCTATACGGTGGTCGTTCGATGCCTGCAGCTCATAACTCCGCTGTTCATTGAATGCCCCGACAGTCTGAGTCACTGTGAAGCTTTTAAGTCGATCTTGATCAGCTTGCTTGCGGCGAACAAATACTATGCAAGGTTCACCAAAGACCAATTCCGCCCCGAGTCCAACACTCCCGTTACGGAGATGCTGAAATGTATGATCCTCTCGCAAATCACCAACTACGTGCAATACGGCCTAGCTTCACCCACTTTGCTGATCAATATCTGGTTGCAGTGCATAACCGAGTTACCAAATTGGACAAAAGACCCCTCAATACTGGGCCTGCTGGACACTATGATCGGAGTCGCCTATCAATTTCCCGACGCATGGCACTCGATGAAGGAGTTCTTCCGGCCTTACTACTCCGTAAGTTGTAACCTACTTCAACCACCACAAAAATCACATCACACCTCCCTTCTTTTCAGCGCTTCGAAGACATCAAGGCATCCAAACCATCAGGCTTGCTCAACCTCCTCGCAGCAAACCCATCCGACCTGTTCAACGCCCCATCCCCTGTGACCGTATTCCTATCGATCTTCACGCTGGAATTAGAGTACGAAATCACCGAAATACAAACCCGCATCTGGCACGAAGTTCTCCGAGGCGTCGGACTTCCCTGTTCGCCTAAGCTTTCCCTTGAAACGGCCATTAAAAAATCCACCTCCATCCTAGGCTATCCCTCGTTCCCACCCGGCACATTAACTGTCTTCAAACTCGCTAACCTGGTAGCGAACTGCACCATCAAAAACTTCATGTATCCGATAGTTTGCCAACTGTTCTTCACAATCTACCTTTCTCGAATCCCGCTCGCCCAAGACGAAGAACGTTTCGCCAACTGTTTCGGCATTGCCAATCGTCTCTACGAGCACAATCTTGGCCTGATGAAGCGAATCAAGAAGCAGCTGTACGATGCGGAATGCTACTACAACTCAACATCCGTGAGCGAGACGGACGAACGGCAACGATCCTTCTACAATCATTGCACTCGGCTGTTCAAAACCTTTCAACTGTGGCTGGAAGATACTCAGTTAAACCGAATTTCCACCCAATCAATCGACCTCCCACCGCAGTTCGATTGCCATCGGTTGGCTTCGATCTTCCGAGGCAACCGTGACCATTGGACGGACTTCGTCGACCTACGAGGCATTCGCTCCGATCATCGTGAAATGGCAAACGCCTGGCAAAAGCTCTGCTATCGCTACAAACCCGTAATCTCGGCGATCGCAACAAGCTCGCCAGCTCGTTCCCTCGCATCCAGTCAAAGCATAACCGATCTTCAGGACGTCAAACAATCTATGTTTAAACGCCTCGAAGCCTACGACGCTCCGGCGTCTCCACCATCCTTGTTCAAGCCATCTCCCCACATATTGCCGGCCAATTTCACCTCCCAATCATCCGGCTCATTGATCTCCGCAATCAAATCCGACTTCTCCCTTCTGGACTCGTATGCACGCAAAGAATTTCACGTCATGTATAATGAACACCTGCTGCTTGATTCTTGCTATCTGGAGCAGATTCCAAAGCTCTACATTACAGAAGACAAGGTCCTGTACAAGGACGTTAGTTGCTCGAGCGGTTGCAGGGAACCGAAAAAGGTCCTAGTTCGGTACAAGGTGTCCAAGCTGGACAAGAACCTGAGTGCTATGCTGGCGGAAAATCGATCAGCTCACGATGCCCTACTCCAGCGAGAAAGCAAACTACCGGATCGGATTGTGATGGCTTCCGTGCGGATCGACGCCTTCCTGCGGCAGATCGTCGAAGGCTATCGAGAGTGGAAACTAACGGGAGAGGTGAACATTTGCGGCAAGTTGAATAAGGTGGGTTCGACTATGTTCTACGAATTCGTGGATAAGATGAACGACTACAATCAACTGTGTCCGCTGACGAAGGAGGTCTGCTCGATGGGGATCAGCCAGCTTGGGGTAAGTTATCGGTTCCTGATTGAGATTGAAGAGTTAATAATTGTTTCTTGTAGTTTTTCATGCAGGAGAACCAAAACGTCGAGGGGATCAAGTTGCTGAACATCGGTCTAAAGCGGCCGGACATGATCAACCTAATTTCCGAACTGCTTGTTCCGGCTAGCTGTCCACCGCAGTACTTTCTGCGAATGTACGAGTTTATGATTGATTCGCACATCAAACGCCACGACACACAGGTTCTGTTTGTAATGCTCTCCAAGTTCGACATCGTTAGCTGGATGAATCGCTACAGACCCAAGCTGGTGGACGTCAACCGTCTGGTGGAGTTGATCCTCCGAGGATTGGAAGGTTGGAATCAGAAGAATGCAGTTCTAATTCAGGACGTGAGTAGACCTCCCCAGACCACTTACACCAATCTAGTTCAAGCAAGTCTAACCGGCTTTCAACAGCTTCTTCAACGGCATCTGATGCATCTGTTCGAGTACGACTTCCCGGAATACTACGGAGACATTTTGCAATTGAGCTTGGCAGCTTGTTCGCGCAAGAAAATCATGCCACAAGTGCTGCTGGATCTAATTAACTCAATGCGGCGGCGGGCCATGTGTCAACCGATGGCCTTCGGGATGGGGCTTTTGGCGATCAAAGAAGACTTCCGCAGCTTTGCCACCAAACAGAACATCCTGTCCTACAAGGATATAATCGATACGACGGTCGTGCTGACGCAGCACTTTCAACGGGAGCGATTGAATCATGGACTGCATGGACTCTACCCAATGCATAGCGATTACTGCGAGGTGTTGTCGCTTTTGCTAGGTTCGGTAGGACATGCGGCAGTCGTTGCAGCAGTTCATACCTATCCGGGAGTACTAGCCGATGAACGTAAATCTCTTTGACGCCCTTATGGTGAACATTTCCACTAATCAACAGTTTTCTTTCAGTGATCAATTGGCTGTGGCCATCCCTATGTGATATGTTCTCACCTTGGATAACGCCGTACTTCCCGCAGAACATGAAAGGTCAACAACAGGTAGCCAACTGGATCCAGCAGGTTGCCAGCGATAGAGCAATGCTTCCCCCATGGAGCGAGCTGCACGCCGATACAGCGTTTCGCATGGTCAAGGTGTTTGAACACTGTCTTCAGTACCTATTGGACACATTCCCATCCAGCAGTGCCGTTCTGGGCCACCTGTTTTACTGGTACGAAATGAACTTTGCCCACCCGGCTCTACCGCGCTACGTAGCCATTCACATTCACACGAATCTCATGAATCTGGCATGGGATCGCTTCCGGCCGGCGCCGGTACATATCACCGGATTCAGCCGCATCCTGCAGCAGTTCATTCCCGAGTCACACATGTTCGTCGGTCACATCTTCATCCGCATCGCATGGACTCCTTGGCTACAACAGAACATCCAATCCTGGGACTATCAGCTGCGCTATCAAATGCTCTCTGCTATGCTGATGATATTTATCAAGATATCGTATGAACCAAATGCCCGAGAGGGCTCCAAGATCGTAACCCTACTACAGGAAGCATGCAATTACCCGTGGCACATGCTTGAATATCAAGGAATAGAATCAGTCCTGGACTGGTTCGTTTTGTCGGCTGAACCGTCTGTCGTTCTCAAAATGCCCTCCGAAGGTGAGGACGTGGACAGCGCCGTTCTTGATCTGCTTCAGGTGGCTTCTTCGATGAAGTTCAACTCGGGTAATCCACTGGAATCGACGGCCCTGCAGTCGCAGGTTCAAGCCAAGCGAATTCTGTACGTCCGAACTACGGTGCGGTTGCTGAATGCTTGCGGTGCCAAGTATCAGAAGCTGCTGGGAACGAAACAAGGAGTGCAAGCCTTCCACAATGCTGCTCTAGGGTTGTTCAACATCGTGGAGACGGTGCTGTTGCAGATACGATCCGTCAAGGATAGGGAATTTGAAGCGAAAAATCTGGTAGGCGAAGTTGTTGTTTCGCTGCAGTCTCAGGGAGAATACACTTCCAAGTAGGTTCGATAATGTTGGCGGTTGATTGAGTAGAAGGTTTGATTTGAGGCCATTTTCAGGTTGTTTATCGAAGCGATTGTTCTGTGGACGGAGAATTGTCGCACCAGCGACAGTTACATCGTTCCATCCGTACTGGATGCCATCGGGATGTGCAAAAGCTTCACCTATTACCTGTACCTGCTGCTAGAGGAAATGCTTTTTCACTATTTTGGCAAATCTTGGAATGGCCAGGTATCTGATGGAGGTGACCCGGTGTTGGATGCATCCTGGTCAAAGGCGTTGCACAAAATCGGACTGCATACGGTGAAAGGTTTCGACGAGGAAGCATTGGTGAAGCATCGGTACCTGTTAGCATTGCATTTGTTGACGGTGCGGCGCTTGCAGGAGGCGTCCGGAGTTGGCGAAAGAATTTTGATTTTGCAGAAGCTGTTCAGGATGCTGAGGGAGTTAAAAGTTAGGTTAGTCGATTGTTACATCCCCCTTAGCTTTCCATATCAACTTTGCACCACCTCTTTGATTCTAGCGAGCAAATCGAATCCAAGCTGATCCTGCTTTGGAGCCTGATGGTGGTTGTCGGTGTTGAAATCATGAAAACCTCATCCAACAGCCACAATCACCTGCTTACACTGGCCCGTTACCTGCAAACATGTGCAAAAGAAGCCGAAGGCTGGGGCGAAGGACTGCTAGGCGCCATCGGCATTCGGAAGGATGGTACCAGTATTCGTCGGAAGGTGATTGCCAAATGTCTCTCATGCATTGTATTTCTCCTATTTGGCGAAGACTCTGGAGAGGCACAGGAAGTGACGGAAAGTGGCCCTCCATCGATCGATACTACCAATCGGTGCAAGGAATATACCCAGGCCATGGAGGATCTAAAGCAAACGTTAACTAATAAACGATACAGTGAGATGCACATCAAAACCAGGGCAGCAATCAATCTGATTGAACATACGGCGATGCTTGCCAACATAGGTGAGAATGTATGTAAAATCATCCGACTGTTTTGTGACGAGCACTTTTTCCATTCGGTTGAGGAAGTATGGCGGTGTTAGATAAGAAAAGTTTTATTTTAGATTCAAGGGAATTTCTCTACTATGAACCGAATTCGTAGTTTTAAGTTAGGAATCTATAGCTAGCTTTATTCGCAATATAAAACATAACAGTTCAATGCAGAGCTGGAAAAGGACCTATCTGAGATATTCAATCAAGGCAGATAACCCCCTTTTCAAACTCTGCATCCAATTGGCTTTATTCGGCTGTGATGTCTTCAACTTTTCATTTAAATAAAAGAACGTCCCTAATCAATTTGCTCTAGAAATTCGAGTTGTTTGTCCGGATTTAGCTCTACCAAATCACACTCTAGAATGTCACGAAAGCTGTCTAAAAATGTCGATGTCACATCCGATACCCTCACCTCTCGATTCAATTCCCTGCTCAGTGAAGTCACCCCCTTACCTTCGACCCCACAGGGAACGATATGCTCATACCACCTCAGATCGTTATTGCAATTCAAAGCCAATCCATGAGTTGTGACATACCTGCTGGCGTGTATTCCGATAGCACAAATCTTCCTGTCCTCTACCCAAACTCCCGTATCTTGAGTCGTACCGGCCTGTATGCCATATCTACGGCAAAGGTCGATCACAGTCTTCTCGATGTGGCAAACGTACCACCGAACACTGGGTTGGAAGTTCTTTAGATTTAAGATCGGATAGGCCACGAGCTGGCCTGGACCGTGGAACGTAATAAGACCGCCGCGGTTTGTACGAAAGAATTCGGCTCCCAGCGCCTTGAGTCGATTCTCCTCTTCTGGTCCATACGATTTTGTACGGATTCCAACGGTGTAGACAGGGTCATGTTCGGTCAGGATGAGTACATTATGCAACGAACCGGTTGGGTCGTTCAGGACGGTTGCAGCCACTGCTTTCTGGAGATTCAACGATTTTCGATAGCACAACTTACCGGCTCGCAGAACGTGCACTACGCGAGACATAACTCGGCAGTGATATTGACTTAACTACTAAGGAACTAAATGCTATTTTACATGTGTTTGTAATGGTAATGGCTCCTATTCCTCCGAAGTTGGATTCAAAGCCAAATTCAACTCCTGTTGTTCCCGTTGCAGTTTCAACTCCTTTTCCTTCAGCTTGAGGTAAATTTCCTGACCGATCTGAAAGGAATTTGAGGTTCACTTGTTATGAAATTCAAACTGATAACAATGTTCATGAGTGTCGCGTGAGTGTTGTTTATATCAATAACTTTAGCACAGCACTCGCGACTAGGGTGACCATCAGAAACATTTTTTATCGAATTCGTTTTTGAACCTAGGTTGGAACTAGTTCCAACCTGCGATACCCGAACTTATTATCAGTGCGAACCTCAATCCGATACGAGCTGCAAATAAAACCATCCACGCACTGACTTTCAACACACAGCAAGCCGACTCGATTTTGATACCCGATCCAGGTTGGAACTGAATCAAAAACGAATTCGCCGATTGATACTCACATAAGCATCTACCGCAGCGTACATCTTCTGGTCGTCGCTCAGCGGCAGCACATGCCACTTGCTCATGCGAACCTTCTTGTTCTTGTCTACCCTTAGGCGGCAAACCTGCAGCACCAGCCGCTCCATACTCCATACCCCGCTTGAGCCGTGAATCCGATTGTACCACCCACCCAAATCCACGCACTTTTCGATCATCAGCTCGGCATTCGCCTCCGGAAAATCCCGTGCCAGCTTTCGGAAGTCGTTCTTTACATTAACCCCATGCAACTGCACTCGTGAATGAGTCAACAGCTGCAGCAACGCTGCCGGTAGCTTCTTCAGGCAGGACATCTGGAACAAATAGCAAACGTTTGTTTCCGCGCACAGTTGCATCAGAGCCGTTCTCCCGGGACCAGTCTGAAAGCTGAATGGCCACTCCAAATCAAACGCGATCGGGACATGGGTTTGGTCGAATGGTTGTTTTTCCACCCACTGTACCAACTGATCGCACGCGAAGGCCATATCTCGCATATCCGTGTAGTATCGAATTTCTCCCTTATAATCTATAAACGGAACATCCTCAATGTTCAACTGAACGGATGGTTCCCGTTTCGGATTATCGTCCGGAACCTTGTGATTGCTTCGAAGACTTCGTCGAGGTCTACCGTCCTGATGTTTCTCGATGGGAATTGGCTTCTCGTTCGTATCTTCCGAGGTTGCTTTTTCGTCAGTGATTTCATTTAACTTACTTTCGTGGAGAATACGTATTTTGCTTGCCGGCGCCGGGGACTGTTCCGTGTCACGCATCCATAAAGGTAAATTCCGTTTGGCCATTGACATTTTTTAAAAGAGGGCAAAACTGAAGTGGAAATTGAATATTGAATTAGGGACAAACAACACCAACGAGCAAATTCGCGCGCTTGTTTTTATTCTTTTTCAGGCACTCAGGTATCTCATTTTTGATAAACCGTAACTGTACTAAATTATTTAAAGAAGAGTTACATTCGTTACGCAAGATCCGTTCAAATATCATATGAAACTTAATGGACGAATCCAGGTTGAAAAAAGAAGAAGACACCGAGTGGTGATAAATCTGACAGCTCCCATTGCACTTAAACCCTACCAAAAATTTTAATTAAAACTTTTTTTAGAAAATCCAAACTACTCAAAAGACATTTTCAGAAAAAATAAAAATAAAATTAAAATAATGCCCCTTTCATTTTGTTTTCTTTAAAGCTAGGACGAAACTTGGGAATGCCAGAAATTCAAATGAAATTTTAATTAAAAGCGGTGTGTATGATGTAAGAAAATCCAAAACTACCAATAAAGACATTTTCAGAAAAAATAAAAATAAAAATTAAAATAATGCCCCTGGCTTTGGATTTTTCTTAAAATGACCTACAACAGATCGCTAGTAATTAAAATTTCATTTGAAATTCCTAGAAACATTTTAAAATTTTCGTCCTATGCTTTGGAATATGGGAGCTTGTCAGATTTATCACCACTGTTGTGTCTTCTTCTTTTTTTCAAGTTGAATTCCCTTATAGAGTTTTATTTAGACTCCGCGTTTCACCACTTTAATTTGAGATCTATCAATTAATTTTGCTGGAAGCAGGATCTAAGTTCAGGAGTAAATCGTGATTATGTGCGAAACTTACAAAATGCAAACAAATGAGAATTTGTCATCAATGAATTGAAAAACTCTGCTATTTAATAAAAAAAAAAATACTTTCACAGAACGTGACATCGCGATTATTGCATATCATTCGTCCTAGAACGGAAGGCAAAGGCAAACGCATTAAAACAGGCTAGAATAATTCGATCATGGAACAAACGTAAAGAATAGGTGCAATTTATTAAAAAATCTTTATTTATTTCCAATTTTACATTATTTTACATTTATTGGAAAATGGGAGCGAGCCAGGAGACTAAACCACTTCGCTTGCAGGTTGTAACGAGAAAGAAAGAATTTATTTTCTAGATTGTACAAGTTGTAAATCACAGCCTACCGCTGGTATTGATCGCTTACTCTAACACCCCCTGCTCGATCTTATCCGGCAATAGCCCTAATTGCTCTCTTAAAATCTAATTCTGCAATGCTGCAGGGGTTTAGTTAGAATGTCTGCAAGCATTTCTTCGGTGGGACAATATTTTAACAAAATTCCCTAACATAGAAGTACTATGTCTCAATGTGCTTTGAACGCTTCTCGATTCGATCACTACTGACTAGCTTGATGCAGCTTTGGTTGTCTTCAAAGGTTGGCACCGGCTTCGAAACCTCCTCACCGAAATCATCTAACAGCTTCTTCACCCAAGTGAGCTCCTGACATGCTTCTGCCAATGCAACGAATTCCGCCTCTGTGGAACAGCCTTTTTGGACGCCCAACTGATGATGCCTCCGCCAAATCGAATCAAGAAACCGTTGTTTCATTTCCGGCCACGATGGTTGCCTGCCCAGTCAGCATCCTGCAAACAGCTCCAAACCTGCGTTTGTCTACCCAAGGTGCCTTCCGGTTGCTTCATTTAAATAGGCTCTTCCAACTTTCCATGAAGGTACGCGGTCTTCACGTCCACGTGGTTTACTAACATGCGACGGCGGCTTGCAATGGTGAAAAAAGAACGTAAGGTAACCTGTTTGGCAACAGGAGCGGAAACCCCGTCAAAGTCTACACCAAACTTCTACGTAAATCCTTGTACCACCAGCCTGGCTTTATGGCGTACGACGTTCCCCTTTGGCGGCAATCCGACCAGTTCCCAAGTAACGTTTCCGATAAAAGATTGGTACTCCTCGCCGATTGCTGCTCTCCACAGGTTGCCATGTTAACCATTCATTGCGTCGGATGGTGTGCGTGGATCACTAGTACGCTTAGTTCCATTGGTGACGACAAGTCCCTGCTGCAAGCGGCATGCTTCAGCTTCAGGAACATCACGATCAGCGGTTGCCGCACCGTTGTTAGCTTCGCCTGAAAAACGAGCGGAAGGCAATCCAGTGCTTGGAAATCTTTCAACTTGCCTGTGAGGTAGCGATCCCTGCCGCTTCGCCTCAACGCCGGTGACTCAGGCGGATATGAAGATGTGCGACGAGAGCGCAGGAGTTGTCACGTTGTCATTAGGAAAAGCATCCATGGTATCATTATACTCATCATCAGAATTGTCTTCATCGATAGGTACAGATTCAGCTTGCTCGGTGCCACCTTGCACGGTAGGTGTCGTCTCACAGGGAATCGGTTCCCACAGAAATTCACCAGTAAGGTCCATCTGGATGATCTTCCGTTCCACCGAGTTTTCGACATTACTTGAAAGTTCCGCTGCTCATCCTTCACGAATGAAGCTTACATCACGACGCTTGATTATTTGCTTCGCTTTTGGATCCTACAGTCGGTAGGCTTTGGTGTCTTTATCAAATCCAGTGAGAATACATTCGTGTGCTTTTGCATCCCACTTCTTAAGTTTCTGCTTCGGTATGTGGGCCAAAAACACGGACGTGTGCCAGGCTTGGCTTCTTGCCGCTTCATACCTCCTCCGGTGTCTGTTTGTGCCCCTTCGTGGGAGAACAGTTAACCAAATAAACCGCTGTTGCAGTTGCTTCCGCCCAAAAAGTTTTCTGTAGTCGCGCATCAAACAGCATACACCGTGCACGCTCCACGATGGTGCGGTTGACCCGTTTTGCTCTAGCATGTAGTCCACCGAAGTCTGGTGAAGGACTCCCAGACGCTTTAGATGATTACCCAGGAGCTTGTTTGTGAACTCCTTTCCATTATCGGTACGTAGCACTTTTAATTTCTTACCAGTTCTTACTTCGTGAACATCAATTGGAGATTCTTCGGGACAGCACTCTGGCCTCAGCTTCATGCTTCCTTTCGCAACCACCTTCATCGCACTTCTGTTGGCAGCAACGACCGTCCCACCGTGGCGCTGGACGTTTTCCAACAACTTCTCCGTTTTCGCAAAATGATTCGACGCACCGGAATCGAAGTACCAGTTGCCATCGTCGTCGGCGATCATTGACAGTACCGTGCACCACGCGTCACCTTTCTTGGACTCCTTCAAAAGACACTCATTGGAAATGCGACCGTACTTCTGGCAACGTCGACATTTGGGGCCTTTCCCTTGAGGAGCTACTTCATACTGCTTCGATTTTCGGCCGTGATGCTTGTGGTTTGAGAACGCAGCACCTGACGATGACGACGACACACATATTTCCGGCAGCAGCTTTGTCTTCACGACTTCGCCGTTAATCGCTGTTCCGGAATGTTCCAGTTCCATTATCATCAACCGATAATCCTCTGGCAGGCCAGCCAACAAAAGCGTACCGATCCACTCGTGGCTGATATCAAACCCGATCCCACGCAACTGATGGACGGTTGCTATGATCGTGTTGACGTACGTTTCCACGGATCCGCGGGTTGCTGTTATTAATTTTCGCAGCAGACCAACTTTGCGGGTAAGTCCCGTATCTTCGAATGCTGCTTCTAGGCCTCTCCAAACTGCAGCGTTTTTTTGCCGCCGCCGCAGCGAAATCGCGTCGGTTTGTGCGCTCTCATAAGCCGCCATGTAATCTCATCGCGGCGATTTTACCGCTGCGGTGGCGGCAAAAAAACGCTGCAGTTTGGGGAAGCCTTCTAGCTTTGACCACGTTTCCTTTGCGGTTTTGCTTCTCGCACATGCATGTAATTTACCGGATCAAGCAGGAGAATATTTTTTTCCCGGGCTCTTCTGTCAACGGCAGGATCTGTTCCATCTTCATTCGGCGTCGGCTTGACGGCTTCCAGGTCCACAGGTCTTCCAGCTCCAAAAATGTCTGCACTGCAAACTTCCACGTGGGTCAATTTTCTCGACCCGCTAGAAGCCCAATGGATGGCAGACTCGTTGAACTGTAACCAGCTGCGGACGCCCTGTTGCCAACAGCAGCTCCATCACCACCTCCTGGCGTAGGCATCTTCGGACAATTTTTCGCGTCAACTTACTTCGAAAAAAAAAAGCGATAAAACCCTGGGCCCATAACCTATTGGAAAATGGGAGCGAGCCAGAGACTGAACAACTTCGCTTGATGGTTGTAACGAGAAAGAACGAATTTATTTTCTAGTATGTACAAGT
>JAHHFK020000996.1:0-74261 GCA_024533555.2 Aedes koreicus | reverse complement strand
TGGGCCCCCCGTTGTTGTTGTTGTGATGAACACATTCCACATTCGTCCGAATGGCGAGCGTTTTAAGTTTCCGTCGAAACACACGTGCCTAGCGTAGCCTGCTACGATCCATCGTCATCGTCCTCGTCCTGGTCCTCGACGATGGCCGGCAGCGAGCTGGACATTGATGGAGCCGGGAGGAAAACCAGGTAAAAACGATTCCCCATATCGGTTTGCCACGCGTTCTGCTCGAAATGAATTGGAATATAAATAATTGGTTAGAGAGCGTAGCGTCCTGTGTCGAGCTCCAGGGGGTCGCTGAATGATTCGGCGGAAACGATGGTACATGGTACATACGTTCGTTTGTGGACATGTGCAAAGGTGGGAATTTCAATGGAATCGATTGTACCGCGGATGGGCCACCGGGAGCCGTTTACATTCTCTCAATGAGCTCATTTGATTTGTGGCTTTTGGTACAATGTTTTGACTTTACAGAAGTGGGATTCCTGTTGGCTCAGAGCAGCAGTAATGTGACGGATGGGAACTCTCCGGTGGCTGTGGAAAGATGAGGAAAACTGCATGAGTCGATTAGAGTAATATAGTTTTCGTCAAATTATTGGCATCGTTACATTGTTCGTATGACCCTTACCGTCTTATCACACAATTGAGATACTGAAACGGCTGCAAAACTAAATTCTTGCTAAATCTTTGGATCACACGCTGTGCAAGTTAACCCTCTACTTCCCGTGGGGTTGGGGCTTAGACGGCTTTCAATAAAATGTCTCTAAAATTATCAAATGTTTTTTTATATGATACTTCTCACACTAGCATCTCTTCAAAATGTGCTTACCTATCATACACACACATTGTTTATGTGTTTATGTGTTCAGATTAATTTCACGTAAAAACTTCAAAAGTCGAGGAAAACAAAAAAAAAACTATTTTGTGTTCGATACTGTAACATAATCGGAAAATTATCACAGTTTTCTTAGTTTTCAAAGGAAACAAAATTCATAGGTAAGTAGTTTAGATGTACTACCTTGCGTTAGACAGAAAGTTTTGTTGTGAAATTTACTGTTATATATTGTATTTTGGTGGAACGTGTAAGCCGCCTTTAGGCTGGGTTGGGCATTTGGGCGAACTAAAAATCGTTTTTGCAGTAACTGAAAAAAATTCAAAAGTTTGTCATTTGGGCCATTTTTATAATGTTCTTTAGGTTTTGGTTTCGCGTCTCACAATAAAAACACCATCGAGAGGACATTTGTCCCTGTTGAGCGACCGGCAGGCCACTTGAATCGCAGGAAGACGAGTTCGAAACTGGTGAGGAACCTGATGCGGGAGACGACTTTGGTGATAGTGATGACAATTGTTTTCACGACTCTGAAGTGGAGGAATAGTTTATATCACCACCTCCATCAAAAAAAAAAAAAAAAAAACGATGAGCCACATTGATAAAGATTCCAGGACCAGCAAAGGGAAGTCGAACCCAATCGTGAGACTTGGAACATTCACTGGAGCTGCGGACGAAATAGATGCTAAGTCTTCAGTATTTAAGAACATCAAGTGGCGTAAAGGAAATCTGGTCGTCCCGGAATCAGACCACCTTTTTGATCGAACAGTTTAATGAAATGAACACACTGTTCAAATGCTTCTCATACTTTCTCGATGGCATCCTGGAGCACAAAGGAGCTCAGACAAACCTTTTTGCGAAGCAAAAAAACATCACCACCAATTTTTCTACAACATTCTTATTTGCATGTCTGTTTAACGATTCCATAGTGTGAGATCCTATTGAAGTGAACATGCATTCCTGCCCATCCAAAACACAAGGACACGAAACAGATTCGATTAAACTCGCCGACACCTACACTTTAACGACAATGACAACATGCCTGTTAAGACTTCAGAGGGTTTTGACATATTAAATAAAATCAGACCCGTGATTGCAGCAAGCCGTGCTTTGAAAATGACGTGTTTTGCTTTTGGTGCGTCGTTTTCGCGGAAATAAAATTAAAAAATATTCCTTCATTCTACTGAAATAAATGGTGAAATTATAGTTCTTCCGAGTGTTTTGCGTAGGACGTTGTGAATGGACCCCCCCCATACCCCCCCCCCCCCTACAGATCCCTTCCCCCATAAGCAAACCCACCTAAGCGCGGGGCTCTACCCAATCACGGACAAGGGTCTGGACTTAGGCCACCTCACCCACTAAAAAATGTGCACTAGTGAACACTATGAATAAGTCCCATTTACCTTTTCCCTTTGCCCCCGGACTTTTTATACCTTACTATATACACGCCGCTTTTTATTTTTGTTCTGTTGCTCTTCCTCTTTTGTTTGAATTTTCGCAGCCGTTATGAAGTACCTCTTCTTTGAACGGTTCTTGAAATGGTCTGGTTTTCTATGGCTTCACCTTCAACTCCGGGGCTAAAAATGTTTGCACATAGTGAACACACACCTGAATTAAAGTGTATCGAAAAGTAGTTATAAACTTCCAAATAATAAAATAGGCATGAAAACATGGTTAAAATTAACATACTATTTCAGTTTATTATAGCTTAACATGTTTACAAAAGATCCAAACGTAAAAACTAGTCATCATGTTCATTTCTGTAGAATGCCCGTACCTTTGATTTGGCACCTGCCATCAAATTCTGCACAGTGACCTTTGTGCACTTCCTGGATGCCGCTGCCCAATTTTTCTTAAAATCGGTCATGTTTTGGGACACTGTACCATCCTTCTTAAATATACGCTTTGACTATTGCCCAATAGCGTTCGATCGGTCGCAACTGGGGACAGTTTGGTGGGTTGGATGTCTTTTTCTACGAACTTGATGTTATTCTCCGTCAGCCACTGTAGAGT
Organism: Aedes koreicus; assembly: GCA_024533555.2. Classification (NCBI taxonomy): domain Eukaryota; kingdom Metazoa; phylum Arthropoda; class Insecta; order Diptera; family Culicidae; genus Aedes; species Aedes koreicus. The sequence goes on along the minus strand of JAHHFK020000996.1, from coordinate 71,419 downwards.
GGATTTGGCGTAATGTGCCGATGCCAAATCTGGCCAGAAGAGGGGGAGGAGGGGACTGGTGCTTTTTATACAATGGTAGCAACCTGTTCTTCAAACATTCCTTTTGATAAATCTCAGCATTTATAGTTCTTTTGTATAGAAAATTGAAGAACGCAAGCCACATGTGCAAATAGCTTGCCAAATGAGCACCTTCTGACCGAATTTCTCCATCGCAACAGTCGTATCAGCGGTTGGCACACGTTCCCCAACAGATTTAGTATAAAACTGCGGCCCCGGTAGCGTTCTTGAATCTTTTTTAACGTATGTTTCGTCATCCATCAAAATGCACTGGTTGACATTGTCCAAAATGCAGCTGTACAGCTTTCGAGCCCTGGTTTTGGCACGAGACTTTTGTTCCGGAGTTTGTTTGGGCACTTTCTGCTTTTTGTACGTCTTCAAGTCATTCCTGCGCTTGATTCGTTGAATCATTCCGATGTGGTCCTGAACTTCTTGGCTAGATCGCGTAGTATAGAGGCAGATTTGTTCCGTTGAATATAATCCACAACTTTTTAGTCCAAATCGGGGTTGCTGGAGCCAGATTTCCGGCCACTTCTTGGTAAATCCCTTGAGGGAGCACTCCATACCAAACTTTTCGATGATGCGTTTTACACTTGCCGGGTGAACATTTACTCTTTTCGCAATCGGGTTGTAAGTAACACCCCACTTTTCGGTGCACCAAGTGTGCAGAATTTTCTTTTTAGTCTCAAATTCAAATTCGCGACATTTTGAATGCAACTTTATCAACGGATGTTGCGTATGCAACGTATAAAGCCAGTTCCGATGTTTTCAACGAATATTAATTTATTGCGTTAAACTTTCCTGTAATATTCAGGTTTGAGGTTAGGGTTTAAATTACATTGTTTTTCACGAGGTTTTTCATTTTTACTCACGTTTTGTAGCTTTGTAGTGTTGTTTTAACCCGAATTAGAATCTAACTGCTTTAATAAATTTTAACCTATAATGAATTTTTAGGATTACGAATTCAAGTCAATAACAAATTCACATCAATCAATACTCACTGCTTGATTAGATCAACTAGTTTAAGTTTCGACTGTAAGTTCTTAATATAATAGGCACATATGAAATAGAGCTAGGAAATTGAAAAGCTTTTTCCACATCGCGTGTAACACTAATTTACTTTCTATTATCTTTCTGCCACTGTCAATTATCGACCGTTAAGTTTGTATTGCAGGGATGATTTTAAGGTGCGCTCATCGACGAGAGGTGTCCGCAACAGTCCCTCCCAGTAGTTGGACCCTGGTTCAGCATACTCGTATTTGGCCCGATGTCTAGCACCGCCAATTTCGTCGCTGGTCTTTCGTAGATTCCTGAAGTTGTCTGAACCGTTGCTGAACGTACTTGACCGTCCTTCGAAGTCTTGACTGCTACTACTCTGCCCTTTGGCCAGCAGTTCCTAGGGAAGCTGGGTTCGACGACGATGACGATGTCTCCGATAGCTATCGGTTTTACCGGGCTGAACCATTTAACACGACGTGTGATTACAGGAGTATACTCGAGGACCCAACGTTTCCAAAAATAGTTGGCGAGAATCTGTGACGTTTTCCAAAACTGTTTTACAGTCAATGCACTGTCATCGTATGGTACCAACGGTTTGGAGCCGTTTGATGATCCAACCAAGAAGTGATTCGGTGTTAAAGCGGGAGACGATTCATCATCGACGGGAACGTGCGTCAATGGTCTACTGTTGACGATGTTTTCAATTTCGATCATGAGGTTCCTGAGGGCTTCGTCAGTTGGCAAACGTTTCGGTTTGATTTCTTCAAGAATCTTCTTGACAGTTTGAATCATTCTCTCCCACACGCCGCCCATATGAGGGGACGCTGGTGGGTTAAAGCTCCACGAAGTAGACGCTGTAGTGAACTCAGTCATGAATTTACTGCTGTCAAACTGTGCCAACGCTGCCTTAAGCTCCTTCGATGCTCCCACGAAATTAGTACCTCGGTCGCTTATTATGCGCAGTGGAGTTCCTCGCCTGGAGAAGCAGTTACGGAGAGCCATAATGCAGGAATCCGTTGAAAGAGAGTGGGCTATCTCAATATGAATTGCACGTGTGGTTAGGCACGTTACCAGTACTCCATAGCGCTTTTCGTTTCGGCGCCTGACAATGACCTGGTAAGGACCGAAATAATCAACCCCTACGTAAGAAAAGGGACGGACAAAGGCTGCAAGCCGCTCCTTCGGAAGGTTCGCCATCATGGGAGGATTGGGTTTCGCCCGACGGATTTTGCAACGGAAACACTCTCTACGTACTCTATCACACTCCGCACGCACTCTTGGGATGTTAAACTTCCTCCGAACTTCGTTGACGATTGTTTCGTTGCACTGGTGGTGATATCTTTCATGGACGTCCTGAAGCAGTAGTTTGGTGAGGGAGTGGCGACGAGGCAGCACGATGGGAAACGGCGTTTTCTCGTTAGCGAAGTCGCAAACGTCTATGCGACTCCGTATACGCATGACACCCGCTTCATCGATGAAGGGACTGACTTTATACAAAGAGCTGGTTCTTGGTAAGATTGACTGACCTGAAGATAACGTTGTCATTTCATCCTCATAGGATTCCCATTGAACTCGTTTATACAGGTAGTTACTCGCCGCTAGTAGTTCTTCGCTTGTCAATGGTCCTCGAAGAAGTTTCTCGTTTTTTAGTTTCCGCTTGAGGTTGGTCGGGAACCGCTGCACTAGAGCGGTAAGTCGCTGAAGATGGTTCCAATTGGAATGGTTTTCTGGACGTAAAAAATCTTCGACTGGGTAGGCATGATGATGCAGCAATCGTGGTCGGATTTCTTCAGTTGTCTGTTCATTGGTTGAAGCTTCCGGCCACTCCGATGTCGGCCTCGATAAGAATGGTGGTCCTGTGAACCAGCGACAGTTAATGTCAAAGCTTGGAAGGCCATCCCATTTGGTCGCTTCATCGGCGACGTTGGTTTTTCCGCGTATCCATTTCCATTCATGTATATCTGTGGCTTCCAAAATCTCCCCTACACGAAAGGCGACAAACTGGGAGTATTTTCGATGGTCAGACTTGAGCCAGCAGATGACATCACGGGCATCTGTCCAAAATATCCGCCGATCGACTTTTATGGAATGTCCTTCTTGTACGCTTTTTGCTAACCGGGTGCCCATGACTGCCGCTTGAAGTTCGAGTCGTGGTATCGACACAAATTTGATCGGAGCAACTCTGCTTTTCGACCCGATTAGTGTGCAGGAGATTTGGTCCCCTTCAATGAACCGAAAATAACAGACTGCTGCGTACCCGAGCTCGCTGGCATCCACAAACGTATGCAGTTCGACTGTACGTTTTTTACCACGCGAAGGAGAAAGATGATAGCATCGTAGAATTCGCACAGATTCGACTTGTGGTAAAAGTCGTAGCCAGTTCTTCCACTTTACCAACGGTTTTTCGCCAATCTCGTCGTCCCATGATGACCCTTCTCTCCAAATCTCTTGGAAAAGAAGCTTTAGGTATATCATGTAGTGTGATATCAAGCCGAGGGGATCGAACACAGACATTAGTACGCGCAGAACGTCCCGTTTGGTGGGATGCTTGCTGCCTGACAGAAGCTCTCGATTCCGCTCAGCAGATAATTTGTAGCGGAAGCTATCTGCTTTTGTGTCCCACCACATTCCAAGGACCTTCTCTAATACTACGGCGGTGTCTGCGCCCAAGCTTTTCTCTGCTTTTCCGACCTCACCCAGCGCCTGCAAAACAGCTGGAGAGTTTGAGTTCCAGTTTCTCATGGTGAATCCGCCTTGCTGGTGTATGTATTGGACATCCTTAGCTAGTTTTATTGCTTCCTTTTCAGTGTCAACGCTTGTCAACATGTCGTCAACGTAATGGCTTTTCTTGATGACTTCGACGGCTTCTGGGAACTGCGCTGCGAATCGCGTTGCATTTTCGTTGATGATAAATTGTGCGCAGCTTGGTGAGCACTTGGCGCCAAACGTCATCACCATCACGATATATTCGCCCGTCGTACCATTCTGATCGCACCAGAAAATCCGTTGACTATGTTGATCGTTGCCCTTCATTAACATGCGAAGAAACATCTCTGCGATGTCCCCAGAAACTGCAATCGATCGCTCTCGAAATCCGTACAACAACGATGGCAATGCGGTTAGAAGATCCGGTCCTTTCATGAGGACAGAGTTGAGTGAGACTCCTCCCACTGTCGCTGCTGCATCCCAAACAATCCGAATTTTGTTTGGCTTGTTCGGGTTGAACACAGGAAACATAGGCAAATACCACACGCGATCCTTGGATTCTTGTAGTTCCTCTGGGGACAGCTTGCGAATGTAACCTTTCTGCATATAGTCATCCATTTTTGATCTGAGTGTTGCACCCAACTTTGGGTCGCGATCCATCCGCTTCATGAGACAGTTATGTCGTCGTAATGCCATCGGCCTACTGTCAGGAAGCCGAATGTTGTCGAATTTCCACAGCAACCCTGTTCGCCATCTTTCGCCATCGAATTTCGTTACTGAACGCATCATTTTGGTGGAACGTTCATCTTCTGTTGATAGGAGCATCTTTTCTGTTTTATAAATACCTAAGTTCTCGAGAGCAAAGTGAGCCTTAACCGAGGAATTCAACTCAGTGTCAGCTTCGGACGAGTGATGACATATGTGAAAGCTGTGTGGTGCAGTGTTCGAGTTCGATATGTTACCCGTGGCCGTGGGGCATGTACCATAGATCATCCACCCTAATCTTGTCTTGGCTGCTATGGGTTCGTGCTCGGCACCTTCGCGGCTTTCCAAGGGGTTCACAACACGTATATTATTCATTCCAATTAGAATACGAGGTTGCACGTTCATATATGATTCCACCGGTATTCCTTGCAGATACTCATGTTTCGAGGATAACTTTTCAACTGACAGAGATTGAGATGGTAGCTTCAATTCCTTCACGGTGTAGACGTCAGAAAGTCGATGTTTTGGTTTTTCACAATGTGTCCCGGAAATTTCGAGTGAAACCCTCATTGCTGAATCCTCGTATCGGCACGTATCAGCAGTCCAACGCAAACAAAGCGGGTGCTTTTCTCCTCGCAGCTGTAGCTCTGAAGCAAGATCTTCTTCCAGCAACGTTAACGACGATCCACAATCGAGAAAGGCAAAGGTTTTTATTTGTGTTTCTTTGTTGTGAAGTGTGACGGGGATATACTGGAACAACACCGATTTGTTGTTGTTTTGATGAGTGTTACAAGTATGTTCGGTGGCGTTCGGTTTGCTGGATTTGCTAGGTAGCTCTTGGCGATTTGAAACGGAGGCCGACGAAGGGGAGGCGTGCTTGTCTTTCGCATCATTGTGCAGCAAACGATGATGTTTGAAGGAGCATCCCATTTTGCCGCATACATTGGTAGACTTGCACTGACCCTGGTGCTTCTTCAGGCAACAGCGACACAATTTACATTCTCGGAGCATATTCCATCGCGACGAGTGATCAAGCATCAAGAACTGCTTGCAATCTTCCACCACTTCACACTTCCCTTGGCAAACGATACATCCACTTGAACTGCCACCGACACCGCCTGAAGATACCCTCTGTTTCGGAGCAGATTCAGTATGTGCGTTTAAAAAACCATCATCCTTTCGTGCGCGACGGGGTTTGTCCGGAATACATTGAATTTGTGGAATAGTTACCGTACTGGCTGCCTCAGCAAGCGTGTAAAGCCAAGCGCTGAACTCGATGAGTGTTGCTCGTTGTAGTCCCTGGCGATATGTAGCCCAGTTAAGTCGAATCATAGGCGGAAGACGGTCAACAAGGTTTTGAAGAATAGTAATATTGCATAGATGCTCCTCCAGATTGCAATTTTGCACAGTTGCTACCATATTCCTGATAGCTATGGCAAAGTCAACCAAAGTACTAAGTTTTTCAGCCTTCGGTGCGGGGAGAAGCTGGACCTTCTGAAGGAGGGAATGTACAATAATCTCCGGACGACCAAATAACATTTTGAGTGTCGCCAACACGCTCTCAAGATTTCTTGGGTGTAGCAATTGACACCTAACTGCATCCAATGCTTTGCCTTTGAGGCATTTTTGCAACCGCATCATATTTTCTTCAGTGGTGTAGCCACATAGACGTGTTGTACTTTCGAACGTAGCAATAAACAATGGCCACTGTTCCGGATCACCGTTATACTCAGGCAGGTCTTTTGACACGGCTTGTCGCGCAGCTATTTGTGTTCTGTTGAGCAAATCCGAATCATTCCCAGTAATGTTTCGTTGTAGATTATTGATCGGATGGGACGGCATATGTGAGACGTTAGAACGAGAGGGCAGAAGAGGTGAGGGTTGAAAATGGGCTCCAACGCAAGTCTGTGTCGGTCTGCTGGAGTTTCTGGGGTCGAACACCGGTGACGAATGGGATTGAGGGCCAGAAAACATCCCGACAAGAGGCACATCATTTCCCGTTCGTGGTTGACAGCTCGTGGGGACCGCTGGGGCTGTGTCCATCAGTAGCCGATACCGTTGCATTAAATGCTTCCTTTCAAGCTCCTGTTCTTCCTCAAGGTAGCGGAGTCGTAGATCCATCGGCAACAGAGAGACCAGATTCGGCTGTGAAAATGGTATGGAAAGCGCAGTTGACATAATAGGCGCGGTGTGTGGTATAGAGAATGCCGGCAGCATATTGATTGCAGTTGTGTTAACCGATGACGTCACTTCGACTGACGGAGTTTCTAATCGGCTTGTGGAAAATCCATGGAAAGACGGCTCATTTTGCAAACTTTGCCTATGGGGGATCGGATCGAGAGCTGGTACTACTGGCTGCGCTGATGGGTTAACGAAAGGTATATTTGATGGTTGTGTGACAAGTGCTTCCGAAACTGCTGCAGGATTTTTGGCACGAAGGCAATCCTGGCTGCGGCAGCTCCAATCGAAATTGGCAATCGCTTCGGTCACACCAACGCAAGAAAAATGAAACAATCGTAAGCAATCAATGCAGTTGACCATCTGATTGTTATCCGGCAATCTGCAGAGTGGGCAGTTTTGCTCTAAGCTGTCTTCTTGGGAAACCGCCGGAGCAGTCGGCATCGCTGGAGATTCACTTGGTCCGGGTAAAAACGAAAGTTTAAAACTGTTGCGTATGCAACGTATAAAGCCAGTTCCGATGTTTTCAACGAATATTAATTTATTGCGTTAAACTTTCCTGTAATATTCAGGTTTGAGGTTAGGGTTTAAATTACATTGTTTTTCACGAGGTTTTTCATTTTTACTCACGTTTTGTAGCTTTGTAGTGTTGTTTTAACCCGAATTAGAATCTAACTGCTTTAATAAATTTTAACCTATAATGAATTTTTAGGATTACGAATTCAAGTCAATAACAAATTCACATCAATCAATACTCACTGCTTGATTAGATCAACTAGTTTAAGTTTCGACTGTAAGTTCTTAATATAATAGGCACATATGAAATAGAGCTAGGAAATTGAAAAGCTTTTTCCACATCGCGTGTAACACTAATTTACTTTCTATTATCTTTCTGCCACTGTCAATTATCGACCGTTAAGTTGGTATTGCAGGGATGATTTTAAGGTGCGCTCATCGACGAGGGGTGTCCGCAACATCTGGCCTAAGTCATGGATGACAATTATGCCTTCCTTGATGGAAATCGTCAGATCGAGATCAGTGAAGGTCTAATTATAAACCGACAGTCTACAGTGAGTTTGCTAACCCAATTTTTAAGAAACCACCGGAACCACGGAAATCCTAATGTGTATTTCCTGTAATAAGAGCGTTACGTTGGAAGGAGATTCTCTATCCTTTCCGTGGTTTTCGTGTAAGTTCTTCTGCTTACGGGTCCACATCCCCGTTTTTGGCCCTTCATACAACGAAACAGTAAGGATTACAGGTATGTAAAGTTTGATCTTGCCATTAGGAGAAACTACCCAGGTAACATTGCCAAAACCATCCTGCTTTATTAAGTTTTATTAAGGTTTTATCAAAGCCACTAGAAAGCAATTTGGTTTTATTATGACACTAAGAGGTGCCAATAGGTTTCATGTTTCAGTCAGGTTTACGAGAACCAATGGTACACAGCTTGTTTAAAACGATCTTAAAACCTCGTTTTCTCAAATTTCTTTTACTCCTATCAAAGGTTTTATTTCGACATTATGAACTCATAATATGCTGTTTGGAAATGCCGTTTTAGGACTTATAATATATTATGGTCAGTTGAGAAAGCATTTTAAAACCATTTTGCTCTCAGTTAATGCATTGAACGGCAAATTGGCTTTAAAAGAAGCCACTAAATAACCAAATAGTTTTAAAGTAGTCCTTGCTAAGATAACTTGGCTTTATGGCAGAATTGTGATTTTTTTTCCAATCGCCATATTGCAATATAAGAAATAATTGAAATGCGGAAAACTGGAACTGTGTAAAAAAACTCAATTTGTTTTGGATATTTTGCCATCAAACAACATTTCCGCAACACCAGATCTTTTTACTCAGATATTATTTACTGCTTAATGAATCAGAAGAGCAGAGAACCGAACAAAGCAGACCAACAAAAACCCAGCCACGATATCACAGTTGAGTTTGACAGCTGTGGCCATTTGGCCGTATGCTGATTTTTATGGCAGCCAATAGGTTTTATAAAGGTTCTGAAGTGGTCATAGCATCTATCACTAGAACATTTTAAAAATCTTTATGGTCTTATAAAGGTTTTATTAAATTGTTTTCACAACCGTCTATTGAGTGGGCCATTTTTTACCAATTTCGGCTTTAAAGAAGCATATAGGAGGTGTTGGTAGACAAAACAGTTTTGAATGTAGTTTTATCAACAAAGCCGGAAAGAATGCTATACGGCTGGAATAAAACTTAAATTGTAACTTGGGTATACGCCATGGCAGGTCCTGCACCGGTTGTGGCTTCCTATCACATCACATCATATGACCACATTGATGCCGACGACTTACGGTAAGGCAGGGTATCAAATGAAAATTTGAAAATAGTGATCGCCACGAACAATTGAAACTAATTTAACGCTAGTGACTCTCAACGCTAATTATTCCTCAATAGATTTTTAAGATGTTTACATCAATCAGATGTAAACATCTTATTTCAAATGTTAGTAATGGAGGTCTCATGTGCAGCAATGAACGATATATAAAAGGCGCACCTTCGCGAAATGTTTCATCAAACAAGTTTGATCTAGCGGCCCTTACTGTTGTGTTTTCGCTCTCTCGTTACGAAGTTTTTTTTTCGTTTATGCTCCCTCGTCCGTTTTCTCACGATTGCGCGTCCGACTCGAGAATTATCGTCTGCGGTTGCACATCGACTAGTGGTGGTAAGGAAAAAAAAAGAAGACAAAAAAGACATTTACACCGTCTTCAACTCGAGGTTGTACAGACTGAACATTAAACATAGACCGAATTACAACGGACACTTTAACCTAAAAACTCAGTGGACCAGATTGGATATTTTCGTTTTGCGAAAAGGTCCACAGGCTGGAGCGGGAATCGAACCCTCATTTCATGGCAATCGCTTGAACGACGGGAGACGCCGCTAACCGCTGGACCGCAAATCCAACAAAAGCGGTGGCACTGAAGCCTCTAAAGGTGTTTCCCATCAGGCGCTGTCAACAGAGAAATCATCCGAACTAACTCTATCTGGTCCATCGTATTATGCCTCGATCGACAAAGGTGGTCCACCGAAGTGCGCCAACTGTGGCGCTAATCACGAGGGCAGCAATCAAGCTTGCCCCAAACGTGTGAAGTTGTTAGCGATCCGCAAGCACCAAGTCCCGGCATGGTCAACGCCATCCACCACCTCCGATGAACGAAGAGCACTTCCCGATGCTCAGGTACCAAGTGCCAAACCATCCGCCACTCTAATCAAACCACCGCCAGGCCAACCGCCCGCAAACTTCCGTTCAGCAACGATTCGCGGCAGACGGATTCAAACTTCATGGTCGTTGATTGGAATGAGATTTTGAACAAGCATTCGGTGTCGGAAACTGATAATTTTCCACAGATCGAAGAAAGAAAAATCTCGAATAAGTTTTAAAAAGGTCGTAAGTGTTTTTGAACAAGTTTTATTCAAACTATGTTTACTGGAAAACTGTTGGTTGTCGGATAAAAGCATTTAATTTCGCCACCCCAAACATGTTTTTTTCTTAAAGTGACCATGTAACACAAGATTTTTTTCAAAACCCTTGTAATAGTTCAACGCATTTTATAGAACTGGCCCTCCTTAAACATACTTGATTATTATTATTTATTTTTTTAATTCCTTGATTATCGAGATTTTCAGTCCTGGGCTGGTTCATCTCCTGTCGTAGTCACTCAAATACCTTTTGGGTATTTTCGTAACTTGTCCGGGGGTGAGTATCGAACTCATGACTTTGGCGTGAGAGGTGTGGATGTTAACCACTACGCCGGGGTCGCCTACATAGTCGATTATGTTTTAACATTAAATTGTAACTATTTGTAAGAACGTAATTTCTCTAGCGAAAGTTTGTTTCGTTTTTCGACCCAAGTTTTAAATTGTTGCCACTCCTTGGACCTTATTGACTCTAAAACTTTTTGACGAAAAAAAAACACCAACTTGGACAACCAGTATCTCAACCGAACCTCGCATGAATATTGAGCTTACAATGTTTATAATATGTTTTAAATTAGCCCTTCAACCCCACCCCTGTGGCAAATTTCTTCTTAAGTGAGTTAATAACGATTGCAAATCAGGTGGCTGAGGAATTTCCAGAGCAGTCCTATAAATCGCACTCCAAATCCCACCAACGAAGCACTCATAATTCCCCGAGGGTTATAACAAAGGAAAAAATTACCAAGCAAAAAACAAAAGTATGAAGTGGGATGCACTTTAAGCTCACCCGTTTCCGGATGTGCGTTCGTTGCTATATGCTCGCCCTATTAGATGGTGTTGGGAAACAAAAACATAACGAAAAAAGAAAAAAATTCCAATGATGTGGATGCAGGAAAAAAGCAGACTACCAGCAAATGCTTTCAACAGTTGCAAACAGTACAATGTACGGAATGCAGTTTTTTTTTTCTTCCTGGTGTTCGCCTGAATGTACACTACTAGCCAAACAGCCACCGGAAGTGTATGGCGGCGAGAAGCGAGTAAAAAATCTGTAGTAAAATGCAAAGGGTGCAAGTGCCCATGAGAGACAGCAAGCCGGCAAAAAAAAAATAGCATGAAAGCCAGTTCACTGTAGCATTTCCTCGGCGATTCCACTAACAATGGCGATGAAAACCAGAACATTTACTGATTCGCTGGTGCGCTACTAATTTGCTATTTTAACTTTCTACCAAGTTGTGCAAATGATTGCAAAACTCTTCTCAGCGGGGAACGTTTTGGATGGAGCATTATGGCCTTTAGGGAAAAAGGAGTGGGCAGCTTCAAATACATAATTGAACGCTTCTGGATCGGATTATTTTTCTTCTTTGATAAATCAGATAAATCAGCATATCCATAGGAGAAAGAAAGTGAAATTGTCGCTCGGCCCATGTTGTACTCATCTTTGTTAACAAGCACTCATCAAGCCAGGTATCATATGGCCCTCTTTCAAAACTACACAGCGATTGTCCTTGTTTGGCGTGGGTAATTACTATTATGTAGAGTGGAAGCTCTCCATCCAAGGGAGCCCAAGTGCTCTTGAAACTATCCCCTTTCCTTGTAGGGAAACAAGCTCTAATGAACGCACTGGGAGTCATTTTCGCATTAAGCATCACTGGCTCCATTCAAAACACCAAGAGCAGCAAAAAGGTAGAGTTTGTAGTAGGCGAAAGAAGCAGAAAAGCAACATGGTCCAAGGTTAGTTGTTGTTGATGCTATGACAACCGAGTTCATGTTGGCTTTGGATAATGGAAACGTGAATGACTAGGTAGCAAGTTTCGAGCCTCTTGGGGCGGTGATGGGCACTTTTCGCTGTCCTGTTTTGTTCTAAGGACGTGCAATTTATGGATTTGTTTTCGAGGGAACTTATTAACACTTAAGAAATGGTGTTATGAGCAAATATCTCGGTTTTCGTTCATCTATTGAGACATTCCTTTGGTCGTTTGAAAATATATTAAGGTGTGGCCCAGTTAGAATTGGAACATAGACTATTGCGCATATTTCGGATATACATTAACAACTTAGTTCACTTTATGTGAACTTTAGAGGGAAAATACAAAAAATAATCATCTCGATTTCGAAGAAATTTGCGGACTTTTCCCGGAATACATTTCATCAACCGGCGCACATTATTCTCATCCATCGTTTTGGCAATCTGATTCCACTTAGTTCTCTATTATTTGATGCTTTTGGCGACACTGCCATTCACCTTCAACTTCCTTGTCATAATAGCCCAAAATCCCTCTATCGGTCTGAGCTGGGGACAGTTTGGTGGGTTGAGTTCTCTCGGTATAAACTGAATCCCGTTGGTTTCATACCACTGTAGCACTGTTTTACTGTAATGACAGCTTGCAAGATCTGTCCAAAACATGACAGGTTCATTTTGAAATCTGATGAATGGCAATATTCGCTTTTGGAGACATTCCGTTCTGTACAGCTCTGAATTAAATGTCTTATCAGTGATGAAAACCTTGATCTTTCTACCGCAGCTACAGATGCCTTGCCAAATAATGTATTTACGAGCAAATTTATCTGCAAATACATACTTGAATTTGGCAGGAACATCTCCCCGGGTCGTAGCCAAGTAAAATTTTTGTCCAGTTTGAAATCTGTTTTACATAGGTTTCATCATCCATGAGGGGACAGCCATTGAATTATGTCAACGACGAATCCGTTGCACGGTTCTGACAGCGGCGCGAAACTTTTGGCCAAATCGCGGTCTGAGATGTTGGGGTTTGCCTTATATATTTTAATTCCGACCACTAGGTTCGCTGTAATAATCAAACATGAATTATGGAGATTGTGAGCTGTTTAGTGGAATACCTGTAACTAGAAAATAAGAAGAATGATTAGTAATTTCCATTTAATTCTAACTGCCTTTATTGCTTATCTTGGCAGATACGCGTATTTCGTCTACAATGTGCAGACTTCTTCAGTGTCGTGTACTAATACTCGAGTATTGTAGCTGTATCGAGAGTGGTTAACGAAACCGATGTGTGTGGTTATGGATGACGAAACCTACATCAAGGCAGACGCAAAGCAGATTCTACGGAGTTCTACGTTGCCAAATCACGGTTTGATGTTCCGAAAGACATAAGGAAGAAGAAAGTGGACAAATTCGCCAAAAAATACTTGCTCTGGCTGGCCATATGCCAATGCGGTAAACGGAGTAAAACGTACATCACAACGGGTACCATCAACAGCGAAATTTACCGCACCGAGTGCCTCCAGAAGCGTCTGTTACCCTTCCTGCGGTCTCACGAAGGCGAGACATTATTTTGACCGGACCTGGCATCATGCCATTACGCGCAATCGGCGTTGGATTGGTACAGAGACAATAAGTTGTGTTTGTACCAAAAACCACCCCCCAAATTCACCAGAGATTCGTCCGGTGGAAAAATTTTGGGCCATAATGAAGGCCAAAGTTCGGAAATCGTCCAAAGTGTTCAAGAACGAGCTGGAATTGAAGAAAGAATGGATGAAAGTGACCAAAAAGGTTGGCTCCACCATTGCACAAAATGTAAAGAGGAGTCTTAAGGGAAAGGTGCGGGCTTTCAGCGATGGAAAAGAAATTGAATAAAGTAATTATGTTGAAACATAATCCATATTAATTCATTCCCTGAAATTTTCAAAAAAACCCAATTAAAATACATTTTTGGCGAACACTTTTGTCTGATGCATTTTTTTCGAGTACAGGCCTTATATTATAGAATATCCAAGGCCCCTGCCTACTCTAGCAGAGGCTGCCGTTCTAAACCCCATTTTTGAAGCCACCCAGGAAATGGACCTAACTCTCCTAAACGACGGCTCACCCACCTACACCAGTGGGCAGAGATCATTTGCGTTAGACCTATCTTTCAGCAGCCCCAGCCTCCTCCAGCAGATCTACTGGGAGGTACGCAACGACACGCTGGAAAGTGATCATCACTCGATCCTAATACATAACAACAATGAAACCACTCGTACCTCATGCACACCACGTTGGCTCTATGATCAAGCAGACTGGAATAACTTCCAGGCTGCAGTCGGCGACCTGTGCACAGAAAACCCAACTTCCATCGAAAATTTCTTCGCAGGAATCAGCGATGCCGCTGCTGCGAGCAACCCACAAGACCAGTCCGAAACCAGGCAAGAGAGCACTCCATTGGTGGCCCACTGAGACTAGAGAGGCCGTCAAAGCAAGGAGAAAAGCCCTCCGAGACTCAAAACAAATGCAAGCGGGACACCCCGATAGAGAAGAAGTCACTCGTGTTTACCGGGAGAAGCGAAATGAATGCCAGAACATCATTTAATCAGCCAAATCTACTACCTGAACGGAATTCCTCAACGGGGACAACGCTAGCCACTGACTCAACTGCGAAGCTCTGGGGAAGGGTAAATGCACTCCGTGAGAAGCGAGGGCACCACGGAATCCTCCTAAAGATCAACGGACTCAAGGCCACTAACCTTACGACAGTTGCTGACTCCTTAGGGAAATATTTGTACAGGCTATCCGCGCTAGATCGATACCCGGACCAATTTCACCGGAAGATCAGCCTTTCCAAATAAGTGAATTGATGCAGCAGGCCCCCTTCTACGGAACCTACCACCTTCGGGTATGGTTACTCGGCTTCACCTGCTGAATAAGCCTCCCGCAGTTTTGCTCTCACAACCTCGTAGTCCCTATCCAAAAGATCGGCAAATCCAGACACTCACCACTATATACATATCTTCCTTACGTGCTGTAGGTCCAAAATTATCCAAAGGATGGTCAACCGTCGGTTGTGCAATTTTCTATACACGAACAACTAGCAGCATGCGTTTTGACCAGGATATGGCACAAACACTCACCTTGGCACTCTGAGACAAGCGCTGAGTGATGCAATGCAAGACGGGAAACATATCGAGTTCACTACACTCGACCTTGCCAAAGCCTACAATCGGGCATGGATGCCAGAACTCCTGGACCAGCTCGTTGACTGGGAACTGAGCCGGCACGTCATGCATTTCCTACAAAACTTTCTCCGGCGTCGGACTTTTCAAGTTAGCATTGGCAACCAACGATCTGGCACTTTCAGGGAACAAACAGGTGTGCCGCAGGGATCGGCGAATGCCGTCTTCCTTCTTCTAATCAGGATGAACGGAGTCTGCTCAGGTCTGCCTGCAGACATCCGCATATTTGTGTATACGGACGACATCGTTCTGATGGTTGTCAAGAGCACCCTGCTTGGTCTTTCGGAAGAAGCTGATCCAGACGGTAAGGCACGAAGAAAACTAGGCCCTTGGCATCGGATTTGAACTGTCTGCCGTGAAGAGTGCAGCAGCAACCATCGATCTCTCCCTACACCGGTCCCTCTTGGAGAAAGACCCATCACTCGCAGCTCCACCATCAATGTCCGCAGGATCCGGATCAACCTTGTTCTAACGTTCCGGCCTCATTCCGAGGAGGCAAAATCTAACTATCTTATCCATCAGATTTCAATCGTGCAACGAGGCTAAGAATCGCCTCTGCTGTCATCAACACCCGCATCACGTACGAAATTGAAATTACGAGCCTCGCCAGACAGTTGCTAGACGAGTCTTCCTCCTTGAGGAAGCCAACCAACTCCTAAACAGCCTTGTCAACCAAGAGCTCCCTCAGGTGGCCAGGATCCACTGGTGTGGAGGTTGAAACCTACCCACTGTCAAGATAAATGACACCATCAAAATGGCCCTTAGAATGGTATGGTGGCCCTACAGACTGTAAGAGCTCGCCTCGCAGACCGATACAGTGGACACTGTATCCGCTAAACGGACGGCTCGGTCAGGCAAGGCAGAGTACTGACTGCAGTTTCAGTCAATTCCACAAACTCCCAGCACAGTGCTCCATTTTTTCTGCTAAAGCCATAGCCATACAGATCGCGACAACGATACCAACTCGTCGGCCTCTCTTCATCCTCACGGAATAAGCCCGGGTTGTGGCAGAGTGGGTTGACTTGTTACACACAGCGTTTCCGGTGATGATATCAAAACAGGGGTCAAGTGATCACTTCGCAATGGATGGTCAAGAGAATGAGTCCAGTCGCGCACTCCTTTTATTATGAAAACCAAGGGGATTACTCATCAGTTGGAGGATCCCCACGATCAACGGAACCAGCGTATTATTTTGCGTCTACGTTTCGGGAACAACAAGTCCTCTCACAACGAGTTCAGATCGACGGTGATGAAATCGAGGTAGTAGACGAATTCGTGTATCTGGGTTCATTGGTGACCGCCGATAACGACACCAGCAGAGAAATACAAAGGCGCATTATGGCTGGCAATCGTGCCTACTTTGGACTCCAAAGGACGCTAAGATCGAACAAAGTTCGCCGAACCACAAAGTTGACCATCTACAAGACATTAATTAGACCGGTAGTTCTCTACGGCCACGAAACATGGACATTGCTAGTGGAGGACCAACGCGCCCTTGGAGTCTTTGAACGGAAGGTGCTGCGTACGATCTACGGTGGAGTGCAGATGGAAGACGGAACGTGGAGGAGGCGAATGAACCACGAATTGCACCAGTTGCTGGGAGAACCTCCCATCGTACACATCGCAAAAATCGGTCGACTACGATGGGCTGGGCATGTCGTAAGAATGTCGGACGACAGCCCTGTGAAAATGGTTCTCGAAAACGAACCGACAGGTACAAGAAGAAGAGGCGCGCAACGAGCAAGGTGGATCGATCAAGTAGAAGGCGACCTGCGGACCCTCCGCAGACTGCGAGGCTGGCGAGGTACAGCCATGGACCGATTACAATGGAAACAACTTCTGTGTACAGCAGAGGCCACGCCGGCCTTAGTCTGATTAAAGCAAGAAGCAAGTCCTCTCACAACCTCTCCGGTAACGGGTCGGTCCATATTAACTGTCCAGAACACCGGGGTGCATTTTATCTGCAACTGTCTCCAGTATGAGAACCCACGCTAGCTTTGGGGTATCTCTGGAAGTATAAGAGACGGTCCCTGTGAGGATGCCACGAAGGAGGCGGCATTAATATGCTTCCTCAAAGATGCAGATCGATACAACCGGATATAGTTCAAGTAAGTCACCAAGCATTACTAACCAAATTACTGAACTTTGCTACCCACACTGGACCCTTCTTATTCTGATGATGATACCACTGACAGAAACCAACAGTCAATACGATTACAGACAAACGCGCGAAATGGACCTTCTCCAACCACAAACACCAACCGACAGACTGATGACGACTCTTGCACTAAAAGGACAACCCTCAAACAAGTCCTTTCAGGGCCCCAGATTCACAGAGGGACCCCTTCTGGTACCCCCTGTTTATTTACGCTTCACGGCTGAAAGGTTCCTAAATAAATATAAAAAAAGGAGAAACTTATACGTACCGTAAACCGGGGTCAAATTGAACGCTTTTAATTGAAAAAGTTAAATATATTAACATACAGCCAAACTTTTCAGTCGGAATAATTTTTAAAACCATTACTGGTGCTAGTGGAACACAATCGATACAAATTGTGAACAGTTAATTGTGATTATTATTTTATAATGTATTTTTTTACGCTAATTTTAAAAATAATCAAAGGGAGCGAAATTGAACACCAGCAGCAAACAGCTATTTCGTGAATTATATATTTTTTAAATTCACAATATGGGCTAATTACTAATAACACAAGATGATTACACCCCCTAAGCTTTTTCGCTTGCATTTTTCACCTTAGGGAACGTTTAAAAATTACCCCCTCCCCCTTCGTTACGCTTTTTGTATGAATGCTCCAAAAATGTTGTATGACTCGTCATACTTTATGGAAGCCTTGATTAGGGGTCATCCATATAATACGTACCGCACTTAGGGGGAACGGGGTTTCCAAAAGCGTGACGAACTGGAGTGATGTTGTCCCGCCTTGACTTAAAATTGCCTCGGTTTTAATGGTGATAAAATTACGTTTTATGAGGATTAATTAGAAATTGACATTTTCAACAATATTTGGTATTTGTTATCTATATTTTACTGTTCATTTGCGAAGTTAAGTAACTGTACACTATTTGTACTATTGTAGAAAAGTGACTTTCCGTAGCAGTGGAATTATCTGATAACGATTTGATCAGGATTAATCTATTGTTTATTTTTTATTGTTGATCATCAAGCCTCTATATGAAGAGCTAAATGGGTTTGAGCCTGCCCGTAAGCAGAGACACTTTCGTGAAACCCGCGAATAAAGGGAGCTAATTTCCTTCCAAAAGCAACTTCACACTGACAGCACTAGAATCGGGCCCTTGATTTACAGAATAAACCCAATAGATGGGGTCGAAGAGCCCGCCCTCGTTCCGCGAAATGTTAACAATAGGTAGAAGGCAATCCCATGCTCCCTATCCAAATCGTTTCACTTGGGTGCCCTGATAGTCCCTCCCTTTCTCCGTTATTTAAACATGTTATTTAATATTTTATATATTTTGTTGTCGTCATTTGATGGCTTAGGGAAAGGGATAGGGATAGGGATTAGTAATTAGTAACATGCTATGCGCATGTGAGATTTTCATGGTGATATTCTCACAACGGCCGTTCAGAATGGTCTGACGGATGCATATGAGAGATCATTCCCGATTAATTTCCACTCGTTCACTCAATTCCATCACGTTTAGTTATAGAAGACGAGAAACATTTTACATCGTGCTACATTTTGGACTATCAGGGCAATGATTCCCCATCGCATCTTTGAGTGATTATTACAAGCTGTCCATTTGGTTCAGGCACTTTTGAACGTTGATGTAGCAGCATGTTCACACATGAAATCTGCCGCGACTTACTTGGCAGAACGCGCCCATACCCCTTTCTGAACCAAACGGCAGGGCTCATAAAGGTTGTACTTATCAGTCCAATATTCACTATTCTCCTTGTCTTTTCTTGTTTATTCCAGAGATCCGTGGACGCTACTAGACTTATGCCTCCAATCAGATTCAATCTGTTTCTCGTCGGTCATGGGTTACAACGCATGTCCATTTAATCATTGAAACGTCATTTTTCTGGCATACACAATAAATCGAATATTTTTGGGCTTCAAATGGTGAGTTGACAACTTCGAAGGAGGGTGCAACCGACCTCTGGTCCTCACAAGTTCCTACCTCACGCCTCCACGAGTCATATGATCACAAAAGACTGCCAGCTGAAACATGGAGACGCTGGTTGGCGTAGCCTGGGCAATGTTGTCATTTTGACACTAGCGATGTGAGGGGGTGCGACCTGTAAATCATATCATATAATTTTCCATTCTCATATCAATTAATGATTTCAGCAGGCTTTGGAATCATCTTTGCATTCCAAAACCATTTATCTCAGGAGCCTGGAGCAACATGACATGGATAAAAGGCTGAATTGGTTTTTCAGCATTTCAGCATAATATTTACTTTGAATTTACACTTCGGAACATTAACTACTATATTCTTAAAAGACTGGCATGCGCTTAGGGGCAGTAAAAGATTATATTTTAATATTGTGTTTAATGGTATTAGAATTAGATAAGCCATTTATTTCAGAAACCATCACAACGGGCTCTGCGATCGCTCCAATTGCATTCATAGAAATGTAACTAGAACAATATAAAGACATGTTTTAACAACATGTCTTATGAAATAATATCTCTCATTGAAATTATAGTTTGGATATTTGGAATGATATATTCTGTTTTCAACTATTCCAGGACTAGTAGAATATTAATACATTTCTAATTATATTTTTTCAGTAACAATCCAGTGGTGTCAGATGTAACGGGATGTACAGATGGAGAGCTGTGAAGTTTTTTTTCTTCCGTTGCACAATGATTGTGAATTTCAAGTTAAATTTCTTCTCGGAAGTGCTTTGTTTTACCTGTGATTTTCATTGTTTTGCATTTGTGCGCGAAGTACTAATTGTATTTGGGCTGTTTCATTCAATGCGATGGGATGATGTGAAAATATTTACCGAATAGCGGAGTGCTATTTCTGTAGACACATAAATGCATCCTTTAGAATCACAGGGAAGCCGTCCAAATGAAGACTGTACAGCAGTAACAACTTTCGGTGAGATCTATCTGATTATAACTAAATTTGAACGATACTGCTAAATACATGCCATCCTCAAAACAATAAGATTTGATGATGGAAGTGTATGCACAGTACCTATATCCATTTGATGTTTGTACTGTGTCTATGCGGGGCTTGTCGTAAGTGAAAGTGATCTCGGAATGGACGTGAGTAACCAGGCATTCTGAAATGGGTCACTGAAACCCAATAGAGCTATCACCTTCAAACTCCCGGGCTAAACAAGTTTGTCGAGTCGATAACAGTTCGTTTAACTGCAAACATTTTTCTTCCATAACAACTCTGCCGGACGGTGAGCGTTGGATAGTATAAATACACATAATACACACACACACACACACACACACACACACACACACACACAATAAATCGAATATTTTTCATGTTTTCACCGAAAACCAGCAACAACGCCGTACAGTGGAATACAGCTAAGTGCCCATCGTGTACGCAGACTCATGGATTACATACCGGCCTAGCCTTCATGAAAATGTCACTGCCTAGCAAAGAGTCCTTCCTGTGATTACAGTCACACTGTCGCAGCTGTTTGAAAAGAGGACATCTAAGTCAAGTTTGTTCGTCGAAGTTTTTGTGTCGAAACTGTAAGGCGCGACACCACACACATTAGGGAACAAATCACCCGAGATAACCAGTTCGGGCAATGGCAAAAAGCGGAGCAACCTGAAGTCTGATCCCAAGGCAATACATTCCGCATCGGTAGATTCAACATCAACGGATACACCAAAACGTTCCGCATTGCAGGTAGTTCTGGCTATGGGCTACCAGTACTCACCGAATCAATTTTGAGGTACTCATGTAACATGTCGGTATCCAGTGTCTGGACCAGTATTTGACTGGTTTTGGCCGTGCGAGGAAGTGAGAGCCGTTTGCAAGCTGTCTTCGGAAGATACGCCCTAAGAAGAGGAATTCGTGCGCACGGTCACACGGGAATCGAACGGCCGATTTACTGTCACCCTTCCGAAGAACGATGGAATTATGGCGGAACTTGGCGAATCAAGGGACATCGAGCTCAGACGTATCCTTACTATGGAACGAAGGTTCGCTTTTTTTTTGTTGCAATTGAGTGTGATTTTGAAGTACATAGCCAAACAAAACTATCCCTAATTTGATTCAAATGTGGTTAACACGCTCTATTGAAACAAGTTGTGCTACTTGGGTACAGTACTGTCATCAACCGGAATGTTGTGTCTTCATGCAATGAAATGTCTGAAGATGACGATTTTAAAGTAAACAAAGAAAAGAAGGAAGAGAAGGAATAGAGAAAGAAGGTACATTTGCTAGGTAGTGGAACTCCAGAAAAAGTGATTGGAAGACTCCCCAAAATATTGAATTGTATTCAACAATAAAAACCACGGTATGGCAAGTGTTTCTGCAAGTTGAACTTGAATCTTGTGGAACGAAGGGTCATTCTAGCGTTGGAACTGATTAATTTCAATATTCCAACCCATAATAACCCATAATAACACAACATGAAAACCATTTAGGAGTATTGGTAAAATTGCCCCTATAGCTGTATTTGTTGTCCTTTGAAATTGAAAGTCTTCTTCATTTCTTTTTCATTCATCAATTAATTTAACAATACAACCCGTATTCGAGATGGAATTCGAGATATTGCGCTACTAGCCCCACTCTAGCCAACCTGATTCCACCAGCCATGAAATCAACTTTCTAGTGCGGTGGAATCAACCGGAAACATTATAAAAAGATGTGATAAATTTCAATACTCAATTTCCGGCGTTCGGTAATATCGCTGCGTTCGAATCGTCCCCAGCCGGACTGTTGCTTCTAGCTATAATAAAAAGCAGCGATAAATATTGCTTTTCTGACCTTTTTCGCCGGTTTATGATTTTTTTTCTTCTTCTTCTATTTTCTTTTTTTTTTCATTCCAGCCCTGGCTCTGCGCTCCGCCCGATCGCCGATTTATTGATTTGGTGGTTCTTGATTTATTCATTTGTTTTGATTTCTTGCCTTTCCCGATTCCGGTTCCGGGAGAGGGACAATTTTTATTGCCTCTTTTTTTCCATCGAGTCATTTGTTGTCGTTTGGCAATTCGAAAGGAAACAACAACGGGCGCTTATATTTTTTTTTATTAGCCATTTAGCGTGGGCCCGCTATGGTCACCGGAACGGTCCTTAGATTTCAGCTTCGAGCCTTTTGTGTGTATGATGGACTTGATGGTGGAGGGATTGCCAGTTAATCGGTTGAGATGAGGGTCCTTGCTAAGGAAATAATTGTCGGTCCGCATGATTTTCGAAAAAGTCGATCAATTTTTTTTGTATTGACCGGTGATCGCCTCATATTGGTTTACCTTTATTACCGATAATGTTTTGCAGCTGAACATTTATCAATATTCCAACAAGTTACAATATATGGGATGATTAGCACTTCGAAACTCACTTATGATGCAACAGTTTGAAAAGTCAAACAAATAACAACGAAAACACCACAAGATGTGATACCCATTTAAAATCAAAATGATAACTGTTCGTGAACTTCGGTGTCAACATCAAATTGTTAATATAGGGGTTAATTATAGAAGTCAAGTCGAGCGAAATTGTGCATTATAGAAGCCGACTGAAACTGATCGAGTCAGCAACGGAACTCAACTGTTAGCTATAGTGTTCAAATTTTTCAAAATTTCTTCGAAATATTACACACATATTGCATTAATTTGGGACTTTCGTCAATTCAGCTGTCATTTTCGACGGTCGAAAACACAGTATTTACATTTTTCACTCTTTTTGTGTGAATAATTCTAATGTTTTTGTTAGTCGGAAAACCGCATTGGGACGCTGTTCCAAAGTTGCGATTTATAGTATTTTTCGGAGAAGTTATTAATTAATATGTGGACAAGTGTCGATATCTATTTCAAAGATGATTCAGAAGAGGGTTTGTAATCTAGTTATCACCAATTTTTACGTGATGATACTGAGGCTATTTTTATTTATTTATTTATTTATTTATTTTTTCGTCAACCGATCGTAGACTACATATTAACACTTAATTCTATCTTCTTAGAGATACCCTAGAAATAAAATAATGTCTTAGGTTACTACGTGACATAGTTATGTCAATTGGTTCACAATGTAGATTATAGAGAGACTTGATTCGGTTAATTGGTCCAAATTTCGCATAGTTTGTCCGATTGGTATTTAACGCAAACAAGTTCCGATTCCTCAAATGCCGCGAGGGGGTGTAGAAATTTAGACTACTTAATAAGTTAGGGGAGGAAATGCGATGTGATACAATATCGTTAACAAAAGAGATCATGGCAAATTCTCTTCGTTCTTTAAGAGTTTGAATGTCAATAAGCATACATCGTGCTTCGTAAGACGGAAGTGGAAATGCTGTCCAGCCTAATTTACGGAGAGCATACAAGAGAAACTGTTTTTGTACTGATTCCAATCGTTCTTCATGTGTTTTCATAAAAGGAGACCATATGACACTACAATACTCTAGAATAGACCTGACATAAGCAACGTACAATGTTTTGATCGTATAAGGGTCATGAAAGTTTTGACCAAAACGTTTAATAAAACCTAGCATATTGGTTGCTTTATGGATAATTGTGTTGTATTCTTGGTCATTCTTAATTTCCATAAATAGTTTCATGTCGTCTGCATAGATGAGAATTCTGACCTGCTTAAGAATGTAAGAAATATCATTGACAAATAAAATAAAAAGTAGAGGTCCTAGATGCGAGCCTTGGGGAAATCCAGATAATACATGAACAGGGTGTGATTTTTTCCCATTAAAACTGACTACCTGTTGTCGATTTATTAAATACGAATGTATCCATTTAAGAAATTGATCCTCAAATCCTATTTTTCCTAACTTGTAGAGTAACAGAGGAATGTCAATACGGTCAAAGGCCTTGCTAAAATCAGCGTACAGCGCTTCGACATGGCTACCGTTGTCCATTGCGTTTAATGAATAGTTTACGAATTCTAACAAGTTTGAGGCAGTTGAGCGTCCTTTGAAAAATCCATGCTGCGAATTTGTTATAACATTTTGTACTTGGCTAAACAGTTTTCTATTGACGATAGCTTCAAAAAGCTTTGGGATGTTAGACATAATAGCAATTCCACGGTAATTGCGATTATCGGATTTTTTTCCTAATAGGTATTAAGTATGAGTTTTTCCAAATTTTAGGGAACTGGCCTGAATCAAGTGACAAATTGAAGAGCCAAAATAAAGGCGAAGTTAGCTCAAATGCAAGATTTTTCATAAATACTGGAGGGATTCCATCAGGTCCCGCACCTTTTGCAGCATCAAGATTATTCAAACCAGCAAGAATGTCTTGAACATGTTCCTGACTACCTCTAATGTCATTTGAAGATGCAGGAAAGAATGAAAAATAATCTAGATCGCGATCATCATCCGAAAATGTCGTGTAAATTTCTTGGAAAAACTTTGCAAACAAGTCAAAAATCTCACCAGGGCTTCCAGCGTTTTTGTCATCAAGATGCATTTTTGAAGGGAAGTTGTTTGATTTTAATTTTGTTCTGACATTCAAACTGTTTGGGGCATGATTTGATTTCTCTCTCTGTTCTGAAATTATACTCTTCCTATTTGGAACTGATTGCTGAATTAAGCTGATCACAAATATTCAGATAATTTTGCAGATTGAAACTAGAGTTGTATTTTTTGTAAATTTTGTTAGCCTTTTGCTTCCGGTTTTTCAAATTAATGATATTCCTGTTGAACCATATTGGATATTTGGAGTTATTTCTGCGTCTTTTTCTTTTAAGAGGTACGTTCTCATTAATTATTTCAAATAAAAACCTGTAGAAGACATCAACAGCGCTTTCAATATGTACTTCATTTTGTATAAGGAGTGTATCGAATATAAGCTATCCACATACATTTGCGTTGTACGCATGTATTTGTGATGGTTTTTTATGCTCTGAACACTGCATGCTGTGCGTTTGACTGTCAGCTTTCTTTTGTTTACTTGTTTGTGCGGTTCAAATTCTGCGTTTTCAAAATGTCGCGTATTGAAAAGGAAGTGAAAATTAAGGTTCTGGACACATGGCTAAGTGAGAAGGGTATTACTATGCGAAAATTGGCGAAGCGGTTTGGAATTCATCATGCGAGTGTTAAAACCATCATTAATAAGTTCTTTGGATGAGCTACCAGAAAGAGGCAGAAAACCCGGTTCTTCCAACCCAAAAACTGGAGCAGAAAGTGGTATCTCTAATCATGAAGAACAAATCAAAGTCAATACGTGATTTGGCCAAAAAAGCAGGAACGAGTGTCGGAATGATCCAGCGTATCAAGAGGCGAAAACCACCTGAAGACCTACAAGAAGCAGAAAATCTCGAAACAAAGTGCAGAACAGAAGAAGCGAGCAGCAACAAGGGCCCGGAAACTGTATTCGCGTCTTTTGCAGCGTCCGGATGCATGCGTTTTGATGGACGATGAGACCTATGTAAAGGAGGACTCAAAAACCCTTCCAGGTCCACAATACTTTACTGCCGTCGTTGGGGAGGATGTGAGCGATGCGGACAGGTCGATTCAAGTGGAGAAATTCGGTCGAAAGGTACTGGTATGGCAAGCAATATGTTCCTGTGGTTTGAAGTCAACCATTTTTTACACTACCGGAACTATAAATGCGGAAATCTATCGATCTGAGTGTCTCCAGAAGAGATTGTTGCCTTTATATAAGAAGCATAGTACACCTCCACTGTTTTGGCCGGATTTAGCGTCGGCTCACTATGCCAAAACCACTCTCAATTGGCTTACGGAAAAGGGTATAGATTTCGTTGAGAAAAATATCAATCCACCAAATTGCCCTCAGCTTCGACCCATCGAACGTTACTGGGCAATCGTGAAGAGGGTCTTCAAGAAGACTGGTAAGGCAGCTGGGAACATGCAGGAGTTCAAAAAAATTTGGGTTCAAGCGTCCAAAAAATGCGATGCAACACTTGTCCGGAACTTGATGAAGAGCATTCGATCCAAAGTTCGAAAATTCGTGAAGGAATAACTTAAATTTCATCCGGTCTTCATTATGTTCAAGTTTAACCTCGTACAATAAAGGATCAATTTTTTGTATGAATAAAATATCGGTTTACAACATAATTTGAAAGAAAGTTTGTGGATAGCTTATTTTCGATACACTCCTTAATTGACTGCCAGTTGATTGAATTCAGCGTAATTTTTATGTTCTCGTAATTAGCTTTGTTGTAATCAAATATTTCCTCATATTCATAGTCGTTGGGCCGTGAATTGTTATGAACAAATAAAGAATATTCAATTGCAGTATGAAATTGTTCGTTTTTCCATAAGGGTGCCAGACATTCATTAACACAAAAATCCTCATGAATGTTTGTCAGCAAAAAATCTAAATAAAAATTTTGCTGATTTTTTACATGATTAATTTGATCAAATCCAAGGCTGGCAATTTTGTCAAAAATGAACTGTAATGCCCAACGACTGGAAGCAGAATACCTTCATTTTCTACGTCAGAAATGAAGTTCGCATTGCGCTGATTGAAATCGCCATATACATGAACTTTGATCTCAGGGGCAAGGTCAGAGAGAATTTCTTCAGCATTTTGGAAAAATGCTTCGTATGTGTTCTTGTTAGCATGATCAGGTGGGAAATAAACAGATACAAACACATGCATTTCACCAGCTATTTGTGCTTTAACCCACACATGTTCAAACTCCTTAAATTTGGTAGAGGGAACTAGTTCAGAATTAAATTTAGATGAAATCGCAATGAGGCCACCACCTCCAGACCTCCTTTGTGCCATTTGATGGTTCCGGTCGTCTCTGAATACACAAAAATCATTCCCAAACATTTCTTCACTTTTAATGCTCTCATTCCAACTAGTTTCTGTACCTAATATGATAGACAAGGGGGAACTCATTAAATTTTTGTAAATTGTTTTCATCTTGGATGAGCTTTTCATACGATTAAAGTTCTGACAATAAATCAGCCCTTCAGTTGCATTAGAGTGTGAAGAAAGGTTTAAGAACTTGTCAGTACTATTAGAATTACTTAATTCTAAACATTCTACCTCTTCAGAGTGCGTCAGTTCTGTAGAAATCCGTACGTTGGCAAGAACACGATGAAGAATGGTTTGAAAATCATGTCCTTAACACCTGCCGGAAGGTCCAATTTGAGGATGAAGTTGGGCATTCTTGACGTAAATGCTGTTCAGCTGGGTATGGGTTCATAGTTTCTCCACGTTGAAACCTAATACCCTGATGCGCAGGAGCCCCTGAGAATCTTTCTTTAGTTGCTGCTAGGAGGTCCTTGTCCAACGGAAGAGAGCTGCAAACGGCAGCAAACACCATGATGTACATTATGGCTGTGCATGCGACGTTTTAGAGCTTTTTTCCGCTTGTTGGCCTTCCTTTTCCTTTTTGCTGTAGGTCCCGAATATGTTTCCGTGAATCATAATCGGTCCAGTCATTTCTCCGAATCCTTTTCGACCCAAGAGTACGCCAACCCTCCTTGACATCAATCGTCGGTTTTGATCTGGCAAATACTAGATCTTGGGCCAGCTCTACGGATAAGCTTAGAGGTGAATCAGCAGCATTGGAAGTGTGACCTGCTTCCACTGAAGTGGTCATTCTCGAACATGAAGACGACAGCAGTTTCACCTCGTCCATAATTCCCATAATTACATTCGACGGATAATCACCACACAGCATTAATTATTAAAACATTTAACATTCAAAGGTTTAGATATGCATTGATCGATCTCACTTCAACGATTTTATCTCGAGGTTCCCTGACCTTCTGTTAAAACATTCAATCTTTTTCATTAGCTGCTGGTACCTTGAGAGGAGATTTTTTCAGAATCGAGGATTTTTTTTTGGAATTTTTGGAAGATTCTCTCAAATTTTGGAAGAATTCTGGAGACTTTTTTTGATATATTGATAAACTTCTTGAAATTTGTATATACTTCTCTGCTTAACTTCAGGGATTTTTTCTTAACGATCAAATCGTTGGAAACCAAGAAATTGTTATTCATGGTGTTTATTATGGTGTTTACCATATTTCAATATGGCGTCATGCGCAATGGATATCATAATGGTCATATGAATGAATTTCGTATAGACTGCTTCTTCTGTTCGTCAGTGATTATCTCTTGAATTTCAGGGAAGCTCTTTTCTGATCTTCGACAAAGCTCTTTGTTGAAATTCTGGGATTTTTTCTCCTGAACTTAAAGAAAGTTTTCTCATGAACTTCTTGGCAGTCACTCCTGATTTTCTTGTAAAATCATGTCTTACAACCCACATAACCATCCAGGAACAGTTGATAAGTTTTTTCCCCTGGACTTAGTTACTGTCTAAACTTCTATGATTTCCATCCTGAACTGCGAGGAAAATTTCTCCAAAACATTGGGAAAGTTCTCTCCAGAATATCTTGAAAAATCATCTTGAATTTGTTGGAAGTTTCTTCCTGAACTTTTGTACTTCATTGAAGTGTTCTTCTGAACTTCGGGGAAGATTGTTTTTGAATTTCTGAGGAATTCCAGCTTCAACTAATCGAATCCTCAGGAAAGCACATTTGAGTAGCTGCAAATAAAATTTTGTGAAATTTCCTTCGGAAGTTCTGGAGAGTCCTCTCCTGAACTTTAGAGAAGTTTCCTGAAATTCCTTCTTGAACTTAAAGGTAGTGCCCTCTCTGGTAAGTTTCTTCTTGGAACTTTTTGGAAGTTTTCTTCCTGAGCTCATTTTATCGAAACATCTGATAAGTCCCATCCTGAACTCCGAGGAAAATTTCACCGAAACTTTGGGAATGTCCTCTCTAGAATTTCTAGGAAAATTTCCTTAAATTTTTTATGAATTTCTATGAATTCCTTTTTCGAACTTTTGGGAAGTTTTCTTCTGAACTTCGGAGAAGTTAGTTCTTGAACTTCTGAGAACATCTTGCTCAAACTTCTAGGAAGTACCAACTATTTTTCTGGAAAGTTTCTTTCTGTTAACAAATTTTATCATCAAACTGGTCCACAATAAAATTCAAAGTTGATTGTCTTACCAGTTTGGAGATAATCTATCAATAAAATTCCTTGTGCATCCCACTGAAGCTAACACCTTCTTGGCCGAATTTTGGACATACACACACTCCTAAGCCTCTTGTTTTGATTCAGAATCATAGCGGTAGCTCCAAGTCTCATCCCTAGTGATGAATCAACGCAGAAAACCCTTTTTATCCTTTCGAAATTGCTCCAAATGTGGCTCAGAAAGTCGCATTCGAGCGTGTTTTCGTTGCATTGTTAGCAAATGTGGCCACGCTTCAACTCAAAAACCCATCGGTGAACGGTTGAGAATGAAGGAGAAGGCTCCTTCAATACCTTCACCATCTTTGCATCTCAGTAGCCGATAAACCTGCCAAAAACAAAGAATTTAATCACAGCACGATATTCGGATTTTTCCATTGTTAAAATATACACTGACACGACAACTTCAAATGGCTAGTAAACAAAGAATGAACTGACAGATCGAAATAAAGTTTTGAGTACGTTCTTATAAGAGATGAAATATTAAAATGGCGTAAAAGTTTTGGTTTTCCTACTGCTCCATGAATGTCGCCCTAACAACTTTTTGACTTACCTAGTAGAACCAGCTATAACGTATGCATTAAAAATGGACTAATTTCGGATGGCGATTATATTAGGTGCGCAACTAAGTTCCCGCTGTTTAGCAATAGATGGCGCCAGTAGAAAGTGCTGGTCTAATGTTGTACATCTCAAGCGTCATGAACCAAGCTCAGACATATGGTAAACAAACCGCTTTGCCAAATCAGTGATTTTGGTTTAGTGTTATATATTTTGATTGTTTGAAGATGTCTGATTTCGTGCCAAATAATTGTCATTTGCGGGAAGTGTTGATTTTCTTCTTTCATTCGAAGAAAACGGCGGCTGAAGCACATCGAGAGCTCCAAAAAGTTTACGGTGATGCTGCTCTGAGTAAAACAACGTGTCGTGATTGGTTTCGTCGCTTCAAAAACGGTGATTTCAGTGTTGATGATCGTCCGCGTAAAGAAAGGCCAAAACACTTCGAAGACTCTGAATTGGAGGCATTGCTCGATGAGGATCCGTGTCAAACACAAGAAGAGCTTGGTTCAGGATTAGGAGTTTCCCGCCAAGCCGTTTCTAAGCGATTGCATGCGTTGGGAATGATTCAAAAGCATGGAACTTGGGTTCCTTACGATTTGAAGCCAAGAGATGTAGAGCGTCGTTTTTTCGTCTGTGAACAACTGCTCCAGTGGCAAAAAAGGAAGAGTTTTCTACATCGCATTGTGACGGGTGACAAAAAATGGATTCATTACAGTAACCCAAAACGGCAACATTCATGGGGACTGTCCGAGCATGCTTCAACATCGTCGCCTAGGCCGAATATTCACGCTGCGAAGGTTATGCTGTGTATTTGGTGGGACCAAGTTGGTGCTATCTATTATGAGCTGTTGAAATCAAACGAAACCATTACCGGAGAACGGTATCGAACTCAATCGATGCGATTGAGCCGAGCACTGCACGAAAAACGGCCACAATACGAGCACAGACACGAAAAAGTGATTCTTGAGCATGACAACGCTCGACCTCACGTTGCGAAACCCGTGAAAACCTACTTGGAAACGCTCAAATGGGAAGTCCTACCCCACCCGCCATATTCTCCTGATATTGCACCGTCCGATTATTACTTGTTCCGTTCGATGGCACCAGTGACAGCAATTCCACTCATATGATGACATCTCAAAATGGCTTGATTCTTGGATAGCATCAAAAGACGAACAGTTCTATCGAAATGGTATTCACGTTCTACCAGAAAGATGGGAAAAAGTCGTAGCTAGTGATGGGCAATACTTTGAATAATTCGTTTGTAACCCTTGTTTTCAAAATAAAGTTCCTTTTTCACCAAAAAACAGCGAGAACTTAGTTGCGCACCAATATAAAAACTACAAAAGATAATTCAAGGGAACAAAATCTTGGAATATATCTTACATTTATTAGGCCTTCTAAAAATATGCTTTGACGCATTTTCAGGTGGTCTTTCGGCAGTTGATCGATGGATTGATGGATTGATGAATTGCGGCTTGTTCTTCAGCTTTTTCGTTTTCTTGGCGATCAGCTGCTCCTCCGTTTTGGCCATGCAATTATTGGAGTAGATTCTTTGTTTGAAGATCGTGCTAAAATTTTCTATCGGTCGCAGCTAAGGAACGTTGGGAGGGTTGGTGGCCTTCGGTACAACGTTTATATTTAGCCGGTTTGTCTCCTCGTGCTGAAACATAAGGACAGTTAATTAAAGCAAGTGGCACCTGTTTCTCAAAAGAAAATATTTATTTTCGAACAAAATCATATGTTGAATTTATATGAGTGAAGATCAATATACATTGACCAAATTCACGTGTGCTTGAATATTAACTTCTCATTTCTGAAGAATGCTCGGACTTTTCTCTTAATACCTCCCATTAGGTTCTGCACAACTTTCTCCGTAATTTTTTGTTGACCAATTTTTCTTGAAGCAGTCAACAGAGCTTCCTTCTAACGTTTGCATTTAAAAATGGACAAAAATTGCCGATTTTTCATGGGTTTACCTTCACTCGCACTGACAAAACTACCCGTTCAGCATCAATCATAGAAATCAATCATGAGTCAGCAGACAAAATTTGACAGCTCTATTACTCTAACCGTGATGGTAAAAACAGTGAAGCAACTACGTTCAGAAGTGTGCGCGTTCAAAGAACGGCACACCGCCGCACAGAGGGGTAGATCCTATAAAAGTACGGACAAAACCTCAAAAAAAAAAAATTCAAGATACGGTTTAAACACCATGACCAATCGAAAGTACATACCTGGCCTACTACAAATATGAAAGAAATACTTGAAAAGAGGCTGTTTTCATCATGTAGTGAATAGGGGAAGTTGGGGTTTAAAATGTCTTAAAAATGTAACTTCAAACAATATCGAAAGAATTGAAGCTAGAAAAGATATTTAGACGGTCTTTTAAATGTTAAACGCTCTGGGAATAGATAATATATGTAATTACTACTATAATTTATGAAGGTTGACTCCAAATTATGAAAGTAGGCTTTGTTGCGAAGCCAAACAAAGTAACATTAAAAATCTCTGAATGTTCATATTTTGGGACAAATGGGAAAGTGTAAATATCGTGTAATTATGCGATATCGTTGCCATAGTCATCAAGATATGATATGGTACTTCCCCACAATAACAAGTTTGGGACACGCCAGGACCCGCCGCGCGGAATATTTACGAAATTATTTAGTGTGTGTTTTGTAATTTTTGAGGCCAACAATTTATTGGTTCAACTTGAATCTCTCTCTCTCTTTTTCAGTCTATTTCTCTATCCTTCCTTCTCTTCTATTGTTTACCCCCGTTTTCACTCAATTTCTCCCTTTTTAGCAGTACAGTTGGGTTTCCTACTACATAATGGGTGGTGCTGACCTCCCACTGAAATTTCTCATCTATCCTACAATCCAATGACGCTGATTTAGTTTATGTATAACCATGTCATTGTAGAGGACAACTTTACAATGACTTTAGTCAAATTCTCGAAGAACATTCATATCTCATTCAAGAATCAAGGACATTTTAGTTCTTGCTTTATTGTCCGCGTGTGTGACACAATTTGTTGCAAATGTGTATGTTACAATGTTCGATTCATATGGCATACAAAAAAGGTAACGTTAGCGTTCGGGTATGTGTGTAAGTTCATTCACGCGCATGATCTTCATCAATCAGTTTTATGCGGCTGCTCACAGAGTAAGTGACTCACAGCAAAATGTTTCGCGCATCAAGAAAAGATATTTTTTCAATGCTGCAGCAAGCCGTTCACCACGCAATTCCAGTACGTCTTGGCGAATGCTTTGAATAAAATGAATGTGAGTGATGAAGAAAATTCATTAAAAGTGAAAAAGAAGCTTTACGTTTTATGTTTCAATATCAACAAAAAATGGAAGGAATGTAGGCATACGACGAAGACATTTTTTGATCGTAATCGAAAATGGTTAGAGAAAGAGGTTGAAATTGTCAATCCTTTAATGAAAAGACCAAGTCGAGCAGGTAAACTGGGATGCCAACATTCAGCGTTATAAAAATTAAAAACAGATTTTTTAAAAACATATTAGTAAAATAATATTGCATACTTTAATTTACCAGGCGGTCGCCCCACATTGGATTTTGCAGCTATTAGTATTCGCTCGAAGAGGAGAACTGTTCCAACTCCAGAGCTTACTCTTGCTGCAGAAATGAATCTTCGCGTCCAAGGTAAGAAAGTTGAGGCAGAACTAGTGAAAGAAATTTTACATACTACCCCTACTCGAGCTTCTCGGATTTCTAAAGCATGGGGAAGCTCCAATAAAGCGTTCGACATACAGTCATTCGCTCCAACAGAAGCCCTAGCATTAATGCTAGACACTGACATTTCTATACAGGGCTACCAGATTTTGAGGACGCAGTGCAAGAATAAGGGTGCTTTATCCTTCCTATAAAAAAATTCAAGATGAGAAAAAGTTGTGCTACCCTTTTTCCAGCGCTATCGAAGTAAGGCAGAAGTAAAGCTTCAGGCTTTACTAGATCATACTACACAACGTATTTCCAAAATTATTGAGGACGTTTCAGAAAAAACTGATGGAAATATTGTTAAATTTTGTACTCTGCTGTCAAAATGGGGACTAGATGGGAGTGGATCACAATCTACGTACAAACAGGTCAAGCATGGACATGATTATGATGATTCTCATTTGTTAATGACGTGTTTTGTACCTCTGCAATTATTTTGTGGAGATGGTGAATCGAAAGAAATTTTGTGGCATAATCCGACGCCTTCTTCGACCCGTTATTGTCGACCAATAAAACTTAAATTTGTGAAAGAAACATACGAGATAATAAGGAAAGAAGAATTTCTTGTTTCTGACCAAATTTCTAAGCTCATGCCAACAATTATCCACACGACTGTTGGAGAAATCAAAGTACATCATAAACTAACATTATCAATGGTTGACGGGAAGGTAATTAATAGCTTGACAGGTACAAAATCAGCACAAAAGTGTAATGTGTGCTCTGCTGGCCCGGCTGATATGAATAAAATTGATAAAGTTATGCAAAGGAAGATTGATGTAAAGGCATTGGAACTGGGTTTATCAACATTGCATGCATACTTACGCTTCATGCATTGGTTACTTCAAGTCAGCTACAAACTGGACACTAAACGATATTATAAGACCAGCGAGAATAAACTTCAAATTGAAAAGCGAAAAGCTGATATTCAGAATCAGTTCAAGAAAGAATGTGGCCTTCTTGTTTATTTTGTCAAAGAAAACTTCGGTACAACTAATGATGGAAATAGTGCTCGCCGCTTCTTTCAAGATCCAGCAACATCCAGCCGAATTACTGGCATCGATAAAGGCCTTATCGATCGATGTGACACGATCTTGCGCGCTTTATCTTCTGGATACGCAGTTAACGTCGAAGCTTTCAAACACTTTGCCATTGAGACAGCTCCACTATACGTCAAACTGTACGAATGGTATCCAATGCCGGCCAGCGTGCATAAAGTTTTAATACACGGATCAGAAGCGATCCAAGTCGCTTTCTTACCAATCGGAATGCTGAGTGAGGAAGCGCAGGAGGCGCGCAACAAAGATTTTCGAAAGTTCCGAGAGCATAAAAGCCGCAAAATAAGCAGAACTGATACCATGAAAGATGTGTTCAATATGATGATGATAACTTCGGACCCGTTCATTAGTACCATTCGTACCAGTCCTCGAAAACGGATGCAAAAGATGAAGAAAGCTGTGCGATATTTAATTGACGGGACACCGGATGAAGAAGATGAAACGGATGAAGAAGAGAAAACGGACGATGAAGAGGAAGCGGATAAAGAAGAGGAAACGGATGCAGAGTGATGGACCGTCCAAACAAGATGAATGAAGCAACAGATGATGAAAAGGAATCGCTTGAAATAAAGGAGCTTTGGATGATGAAGAGTATAAAAACAAGAGGAAACACCAGATGAAGAATCTGAAAAAAGAAGAGGAACATTGAATGTAGAAGAGGATGATCGAGATAAACATTAATTGAATACAAATAAAAATCTAATAAATGCATTGTTTAGTATAACAGTATAACAGTTTTTAGACAGTGTGACAGAAGTTATCTAGATAAAAAAAAACAAGTGATGATAAATACAATATTCCATCCACAGATTTCCCATCGATAGAAGGCTTCTATCGAAAAATAAAGCTTATCTAGATAAAAATTTAGTGATCTAGATACGTTTTAATGATATCAAAAGCTAGCTCTTATCTATCTGGAAAACTTCATCAAACATTTTGCTTTAATGGCGTGCTTCTCTCTAAAAACAATGCTGATCTAGATAAATTATAGTGATCTAGATCAAAACTAATGATGGCAAACGATAGATAATACAAATATGACCAACTTTTCCGAAAACATCAAATCGTTATCTCTTGAATGAAAGAAGTTATGAGATTTTGTCCGTACTTTGACAGGATCTGCCCCAGTGTGCGCCGTGTCGAAAACGGACATCGTGCGGCACTTTGGGGACGGATCTACAACATCTTGGCACTATTAGACAACAATCAGAGCATCGAAAGAAAGCCCGGTTCCGGACGACCGACGACCCTGAGCGACAAGAAGCTCCAAAGGCTGTTTGGCTGGGAGGTCGGTTCAACCGGCCAAACCGTGAAAAAGTACCTGGCGAACATGAACATACATGTCAGGAAGCGGAAGTCGCATCTACTGGTTTCGGAGCTGCGAGGCAATGACGCAGCGGCAGCGGCTGAATAAAATGGTCAACTCGATTTTCCCGGCGAATTGCGACGTGGCGGTGGTGATGGACGACGAGACCTATCTCACCCTGGATGGCAACGACTGGCAGGGCACTTCGTATTTTACTTCCCCCACGAAGGTAGTGAGCTCCGAGGTGAAGTTCATTTCACACACCAAGTTTTCTGGGAAAAACTCCAAAACCTCTGAATGTTCCAAATTTCTAAAAAGTCCTCTCCCCCAAACTTCTTCCTGAAGCTATGAGAAGTCCTCTCCTGATTTTCGGGAATGTTCCCTCCTTAACTTCTGGGAAGTATGATCTTGAACTACGAAGATGTTTGGTCCTGAATTTTTTTGGGATATTCCTGCTTGAACTCTATACTTCTATACTTCAAGAAATCTAGGACTCATGTCATAAACCACTTAACTCATCGGTCGATTACCTTATCCCAAGTGCAAATGTACTGTTATAATGCGTTTAAAAGTACTTAAGAAAACAAAATCAGAGTTTTAAGATTAATTTCAAAAGCTCATCACATTTACTGTTGTTCTGAGTCTCCGTGCGGCCACTGACAGTTCTTGAGAGCCAATGCTAGGATCACAAACGACATTATGAAATCTACTTTTTGTCTTGGTGGTCCTGATGAATCGAGCTTTTGGTCAATTTCCACGCCACAAATGCCTCTGGCGATGTCCAAATTAATTTTAATAAGTTCAATGAACTGACGGTAATTTGTTTTGCTTTAAATAGGATTAGACATTTTTTGCTAGAAGTAAATTGTTTTCCTGTTAGTTCACCTTCCAAAAAAATAATGGTTTAGTGTATTTCTTACCTTGCTAAGTCAATTAGTTTTTATTTATTTTTATCTCTATTCCTTGATTATCGAGATTTTAAGCCTGGTTGGGCTGGTTCATCATCCGTTGTAGTCACTAATTAGCAATTTGTATACAACAGGTTTGTTATTCATAGTAGATTAGCTCATGCCAAAGTAACGAGTTCAAATCTCACCCAAACAGCTGTGACCCAAAGTGACATCGACGAACGTTTAGCCAGCCCAGAGGCTGTAATTCTCGATAGTAAAGAAGAAGAAGAAACGTCTTTTTCAGCTTTCTATATGGTTTCAAATGCCACTAGTTTTCATAATTTCACTAGAAAGTTATCATAAAAATAAACTCTATCTGAAACAAAACGCCTAATTATATAACACCATCAGGAGGGAACAACCTTTTAGTATGGACTAAACTCGATCTTAAAATAGTTCAAGCTGTGGAAATAAGATAAGCTCCAGCGTGTATTGCGTGACACAAAGGCGTGACGTTGAATTGACCGGTATAAAGCAAGGGGTTCCCATCAAGCTCATACACACATGTAGGGAACGCCGGGGTAAAACGAACACTCGCCTAATCAAAGAACTGTTCTACAACATGAACCTTCCTTGTTCATCTATCGTTAATGTTGTTAAATTATCTTCATTTTGATAATATTTAAAGAAAAGTACTTTGATCTTAAGCACGGGTTGTCCCTCAAACCTCGTCGTTCCCTACGGGTATGTGTAGTGCAACCGGCCCTTCCGATGGCTAGCCGAACGAACTGAGCAGGCTTCACCTAAACAAGCAGGACAAATTTGACCGAACCAAACGTGGGATCCGTGTTCATCGAAGCACTCGTCGCTTGTCCAATATAATGTACTCTGACCACGTGCGATTGTGGGCTGCCATTTCACGATTGCTATTTAGTTTATGAGTCAATTGTTGTACGACACGTTGTTGATTTTATGCTCTGGCTAGTGATAGGTGCCACTGCCTATTATACGTCTGTATCCTACACAACCAGATGATTCGATGGCGGTCAGTTGAACAATGTGATTAAAGTTTTATTAGTTGCACAGTACCAGAGAGCAAGCGAAATTAATTCATTATGCAAGGGCATGTTGTGAGTGGTGTGTTTAATCATATCAGTCCAATGCTTGACAGGTACACTACTTCTAACCACCTATGTGTCGTATGTTGGTTTTTGATATGTTTGAGCTTCAAACTCTACGCATTTTCAACTGTCATCATCGGAAAAACTTGTAACGTTAATCAATCAATGTGTTGAAATAACAACAAGTTGGTTTGGAATTGCGATTCAGTGACATTCGGGAACTCAATTCTTCTACGTGTTGCGTCAGATTTTAAAGGGCAGTGGGGGGTTTTTGCAGTGGGACAAATTTGACATCATTCTCAATGTCTATTGTACGAACGATAAACAATCAACGCATTGTGATTTCACTCAATCAAAAGCAATGAGGACACTGAAAATGTAAGTTGTATTTCCTCTGGACCGTGCTTACCGTGAAGTTCAAATTTGAATGTCCTTTTGCGACATTTGCGCGTGTGACAAATCACGTAGCTTTTTTTTACTTGCAGCCTACTATGATGTAAATTATAGTTTTGCAACGAAAACCAATGCATTGTATGTGTTCTTACCGGTACCGTGGAGGAAACCTTTCTTCGGACATTGGGCAAAATTCGATCGCTTAAACACACTCTTCATCTTTCCATTTTAACGACTTTTATTTAAAAAAAAAAAAACGCAAACGGTTTTAAGAGCTACGGTTTATTGGTAGCTTCTGCGCCCACGATTGATAGCAATCTACTACTACTAAAATGTGTCTTTATTTGTCTTTTCAATTTAATTTTTACATTTAATTTTTAACAGTTTAATTGTTTAGCCAGAGGGGCTTTTAATCTTTGTTCTTTGTTCCATTTGTTTTGTGGTGTGTTTTGTTAATTTGATATTCTAGTTTACATTTCATCCCTGATGGGGATTGTTTGTTTAAATTTTATAAAATTTGATAACCTACCTAACTACAATAACTACAATTTGAAAAACCTAGGGAAGGGGTACCAGATCGCGGATGACTTGGTGGTCTGATAGGTGGCAACGTGTCCTGTACCTATTGATAGTCTCACTAAAACGATCTTCGAGTGTTTTATTTATCTCAGCCAGACGGTGGATCTCAGTGTTTCTCGTCCGTGGAGGTGTGTTCAGGATTATCCTGAGAAACTTGTTTTGAACCCGCTGTAGCTTCAGGTGGTGTGTTTTTGCGCAACTCTCCCAGATCGGCATGCCGTACTCAATAACCGGGAGTATGATCTGTTTGTAGATAGCAAGCTTGTTCTTCAGGGACAATGTAGACTTTCTGTTTAGCAAGGGGTACATAAGCTTCAACAGAACGTTACATTTTGTGACAGTCTTGTCAACCTGCTCCCTGAAGTTCATCTTGCTATCTAGTGTCACGCCAAGATAGCTGGTTGAATTGGTCTAGCCCGCCGTTGTATCTTTTAGACAAATTTTAACATACTCAGCCGGAACAAGTCTGGGAGATTTTGAGTGAGGGAAAAGAATGACCTGGGTCTTCGCTGCATTGATGCAGATCTTCCAGTCTGTGAGATACTTCAAGTGGACCTAATATGCTTCCCTGCGGAACACCGGCAAAAACCTCCCACGCATCGGAAATTGCACCATGCAGCGAAACACAGAATGTTCTGTTTGATAGGTAGTTTTTAACTATCTTTACCAGAAAGACTGGAAGATTGTACCGATGCAGTTTGTACACCAGGCCATCATGCCGGACGTTGTCGAACGCCTTTTTCACGTCAAGAAGAGCCATGGCAGATGTTTTCGAGACAGACTTGTTTCGCCTGAGGATGTTAGTGACTCGATTCAGTTGATGTACTGTTGATCGACCGCGTCGAAAACCAAACTGTACATCAAGCAGGATGTTTAGTTCGTCGGTAGATGCAAGAAGCCGACGGTATATTGCTTTCTCAAACAGCTTTGATACTCCCGAGAGAAGGCTGATGGGTCGATAGCTTCCAGGTTTCCGGATGGGTATGACTTTAGCTGACTTTAAACACGAGGGGAAGTAGCTTAGTCGAAGGCATTTATTAAAAATGAATGCTAGATGTTCGCAGAATTGGGGACTCAAGTGCTTGAGTTCCAAATACAGAATTTTGTCGAAACCTGGGGCCTTCGTGTTTTTCGACGCATTGATATAGGTCGACAGTTCATCAGCTGTTATTTCTAGTTCCTCTGAAAAGTCACTGGGACATAGATGGATGTTATTTGCATGCTCGTTAACGGCAGCTTCGTGATGACTGACGATGTTTTGTCCGAGATTATGGGAGCTGACAAAGTGTCGACCTATCTCAGCAGCCTTGTCAGCGGGAGTAATCAAACGATCCTTAGAGTCATTGTTGTCTAGTGTGATCAACGGTGGAATGGGCCTAGGCTTGGTTTTTAAAAATTTTGTTAATTTCCAGAACGGCTTTGCACAATCTGGGAGGGCGCGGATTTTGTTAGCAAAGTTAGTGTTTCTGAGATCCACCATTCTGGCCTTGATTATTTTGTTCAGACAATTGCACTCTGATTTTAGGGCAGGCAGATTAGTGCGTTGATACTGTCTGCGAGTCGTGTTGCGTCGACGGATCAAATTTTTAGTGAGAATATCAATCGGTAAAGGGTTGCTCACCTGTGTTACTTCTGGAATGTGGTGCTCCCAGGCCTGGGAGATCGCCTGCTCGATCGACTGCAGTTGCCGATCGATGTCGTCGGTTGATTCGGGGCGCCGATCGTAATCGACGGTGTTTTCGACCTGATGACTGAACTGGACCCAGTTGGCGCGATGATAGTTGCGTCTGGTTACCGAATGCCGGTTGACGCAGGACCCAACTTCAGCCATCACTGGATAGTGGTTTGAGCTGAGTTCTTGGTACGCGACCGGCTGGGCGATGTTGTTCCCCATGTTGCTGAGGAATATGTCTATTGTTGCATGGACCCCGGATCTGCTCAACCGGGTCCAGGATGGTGTAGTGGCCCTCTTCCAGGTCATCGTGTAGGATGGAGCCGTTCTTGTTCCGTCATGTGTTTCCCCAGGTTTCATGTTTTGCATTCAGGTCGCCGGCAATAATGCACTGCCCATGCCTCCGAGTGAGCTTGATGATGTCGTTTCGTAAGGTCGTATCTGTGCCGTTGTTCACGCTTGCTTGTTTAGGACAATAGGCCGCGATGATAGTGATAGGGCCGACGGTGGATTCGACTTTGACTCCGATGGCTTCAACGAATTTCAGCTGCAAGCTCGGAAGCATCTAGCAGTTGATGTTGGTGCACAGGGCGATGGCGACCCCCCCTCCGGTGGAACTGGTTCGATCAAGTCTGATCATTCGGAAATCTGGCAGGAACATGTTGATCTCAGGCTTCAGATGCGTCGCAGTGATGATTGCGATGTCAATGGCTCGTTCGTTGAGGAAATTACTAAGCTCGATGTTCTTGCTCTTCAGCGAGCAAGCGTTCCAATTGGCGATTTTGACGATTTCACGGTCCATTGAGAAACGCAATCATCGCTTGAATTTGTTCTGAACGTGTTCTGCAGGATCGCTTGTTGATGGTGGCCTGAGTCAGAATTGCAACGACTTCCTCCGTTGATCGCGCCAGATGTTGCACCAGAGTACGACGGTCCTGGAAGATCGCTTTGGGATGGCTGGGTTGCTGCAGCTGCGAACCGATGTTGAACGGAAGGCCGACTGGGGACCGGACGGTTTGGAGGCACTTGGCGTGTTGGGAGAGCAAGAAAGTTCTCGGTCGTGAGGGCCGGAGGCGGACCAGATCGTCGTCGATGGCCGGGTTGGTTGTTGGCTGCCGATTTTCTTCGAATCGCAATGAATTCGGCCCGCTTCGGGCATTCCCTGCTGGTTGCTTTGTGAGCCGCACCGCAGTTGGCACACACTGGGTCAGCATCTTCCATCTGCTCACAGTCATCGGGTCCGTGGTGTTTGCCGCAATCGACGCATCGCTTCGCCATGTGGCAATTTTTGGTGCCATGCCCAAACATTAGGCAGTTCTGGCACTGGGTGACATCACGGTGAATCGGTTGGTAGCGGTCCCATTTGACGACGATGTGGAACAAGGCTCGAACGTTTTGCAGATCCTTCATGCACGTCAAGTTCTTCTCGAAGTGAATCTGGTAAAGCTGATCCCGATAGCATCGAGAGATGTCGTGCCGACGCATTTTGTTAATTTGCACCGGTTTGAGCCCATTGGCCTTTAATTCGTCGGCCAGTTCCTCCGGTTTCTTCTCCGGAAGGCCTCGCAAAACCACCTTAAACGGTTTGTTCGCTTCGATGTCATGTGTAAAATACTGCACATTCATCTGCTTCAGAATTTCTTTGACAGCGTTGTAGTGGGACAGCGCCGAATCCATCAATTTATAACCCTGCGAGCAGAGTTGGATTGTGCACCGCAGGCCCTTGTTGATGTAGAAATACACCTTATCCAGTAGGCCTTCCGTAAATCCCTTCACGAACAGCGGCGGTATTTTCTCCTTCTTCTCTATTTTCGGTGTATCGCCGTTCTCCAGAACGGCGTACCGGTTGTTTGCTAAAAGCTTCTTTGATGAAGGCACATCATCGGGTGAATTCAAGCGGGAACGTGTCCCAGTCGAGCTTGTGCCGACGTCAATATTCGGCGGCATCCCCGTACCGGGGTCGGACGGTGTATCACACAACGCGAGAGGATACAGTGCACCACGCACCACAACGAAAGAGCGATCGAAAAAAACACCACAAAAACTTTTCAGAGCGCGAGCGAAAAACACGACCGAACGTGTCGCTTGTTCAAAGTGGAATGCGTTAATAGTTGATAGCAATCTAACTCTGCCCTGGTATATGAACGATTTTTTTTTGACGTAAACTACGTCTTACGGCAAGGGTAGGGTGTCAAATGAAAATCTAAAATATTGCGACCGTCACGAAAACCCGTACGTTTTGTAAGCGAATAACTCAAATAATCCACGATAGATTTACATGCTTTCTTTCTCAATCGGTCGGAAATTTTACCGCGCTCCAAATTAATTGTCAAACATTATTCTCAAACAATAGTAAACTATTGAAAATAACGCAAATATAAGGTGATGTCTTATAATGTCATTTTGCAGAGTAAATTTACCAAATTTCCTATCACAGTTTTCAAATCGAAGCAAGGAACGTCTTGCATCATTTTCTTCTTCTTTGTATTAGAGAGGGACTTTAACCAATCATGTCATTCGTCTCTCCATATACGTCTTGCATGCAGCTGAGAACGGTATAAAACGCACACTTAGGAAAAATTTGCCTCATTCGTTTGGCAGCATTGAAGCTGTACGGAGCTGGTCGCTAGTAGTTGTTCGCTGGTAGCTGGCAGCTGGTCGCAGGCAGCTGGTCGCAGCTGCTTCATTCGTCCGTCAGCGGAGCTGGTCGCAGAGGCAGCTGGTGGTCGCGTAGCAGCTGGTGGTGGTAAGTACCAAGGCTATCCCAAACAGCGGTCG
The DNA here is from genome assembly GCA_024533555.2 of Aedes koreicus. Classification (NCBI taxonomy): domain Eukaryota; kingdom Metazoa; phylum Arthropoda; class Insecta; order Diptera; family Culicidae; genus Aedes; species Aedes koreicus. The sequence goes on along the minus strand of JAHHFK020000996.1, from coordinate 28,105 downwards.
TCGCGATGAGGTAAAATGGCGGATTATGGAGGCGCACAATCGCGTCGGTTTGTGCAAGCCGCCATCTTACCTCATCGTGGCGATTGTTTCGCCGCAACTTCGAAAACGCTGCTGTTTGGGGGAAAGCGTCGTTGGGGGCGAGCAGCAGCAGGTGGAAATAATCTGTCCTTTTGAGGACAATAAATTAAAATAAAAGAGTTGTTGATTAAAGAACCAATCTTAAATTTAGTTCGGTGCTCGATGGAGGGCGAGCCGTCGGTAAAAATTTTACCCAGCTGGTTGGCGCAATCCATTAATTGATAATCTGTCCTTTTGAGGACAACCAATTTAATTAAAAGAGTTGTTTATACAAGAATTAAACATTTAGTTCGTTTGGTTTGTGCGCCTATTATCATGGTGCCGATTCGTTCGCCGCAACTGCAAAAACGCCTCCATGGAGGGCGAGCCATCGGGAAAATTTTACCCAGCTGGTTGGCGCAACCCACTAATAAATAATTTGTCCTTTTGAGGACCACATTCGTCGTGCATTTCGACAGCCGTATCCTCTTCTTGGTCTGCATTTGTACCAAACATGCGCAGATACTCATCGACTGTTTGCTCGAGGTTGAACTCGCAATCGTATTCTTTCCGGTTCTGTAGAAGTACGCTTTTATACTGATCGTACAACTGCAGCAATTTCTGGCAATCAAGTATGTCGCACATCTCGCTACGAAACGGAAGAAACAGCAGCACCATCTCGCGCTTGTAGTCGATGAGCTCGTTCATTGAGTACGACCTTTCGCGTAACACGCTGCAAAATCTTCAAGACATACATCCTCTAGCCCTTCGCGTGCTTCGTACTTCTGGATTATATTGGATGTCCAGATATCGGTGGAATCATCCGAAATACCTACATCCATCTGCAGCACACGCTTTCTCGTCTTCGTTCTCTCGTGTGGACACAAAGTGGGAATGAACTCGACCTGTCTGCTGGCGAAGAAGGAACCAGGCAGCCTCCTGAGCAGACATTTCTACTTAATTGAACATCTTGATGCTCACTTTCTTCAGCAGTGACTGGTATTCCTGATCCGGGAACTCTTCCTGCAGCTTCACGACATCGCGATGTAGACCGCTAATGGCCCGATTAGTTTTGTTAACGTACTCGACGACGTACGCTGCACAAGAAAACTCCTCGAGGATGAACTGCAGATCCGTGTTCGAACGGATAACATTAGCAATCCACGGATTGAACGCGTTAGTCCACAATTCCTTCATTGACCGTTTGACCAGAACGGTTGGTCGGCTTATGGATGCGCGAACGATATCGAGGTAGTAGTCGTATGTGCAGCAGCAGTTTTCGATAAATTGATCCAGCGTATCGAAAACTTTGTTTTCCTAAGCAGCGTGAATCTCTGTGGCGCGTTTCTTCAGCTGACCGCGTCGACCATCATCAGCCGGGAGTGGCAACAAAACTCTTGTCTGATCCATGGGCCAGTAAGGGATGTTGAAACGGCAACTTTGCTCACCTCGTTTGTAGCACGTGAAAGTGTGCTTGTGTACCTGATTTCCATAGTTGTCTGGCAGGGCAAGAACGGGTTTATGACCAGGATGTATGTGTTTATTTTATACTTATAAGATTAATTATTTATACATCATCCGAAACGACTATGAACCGATGCCGAGTGGGCACGTGTTTATTGGGTAAAACTGAAAGTAGCCAGAGTTAATGCGTTTCCAACTAACTGGTTGAGACGCTGGAGAAGGGCTTTCAACTCGAAGCCGTATCACTATTTATCCTTTTTAAAGAGTGTACAATATAATTTTCGAATATACAGCTGATGTAACGATCTATTAGAACCACACCCACACTATTTTGATCAGATTACGCCATACGACTAGGGTAGGGGTGAAATGATAATTTGAAAATAACTGAAACAAAAATTTCTCCATAGATTCTCGAAATGTTTGCTTCAATTAGTTGAAGTTTTCCGCGTCTGCCAACTAACAAAAATATCATTAATTATTGACATTGAATTTCCAAACAGACCCTGAACAATCCGTAACGCGATAAAGATAATGGTCTCCAGCTGGTCGACCATATTAACACCATCATTACAGCCAGCACAACCGTTGCCCTTTCATCATACCAACATTCAAACCAAACGGCCATTTCCAGGGCCGCCAACTAATTTCTACGAAGTGAACCATAGAATGTTCTAACATACACACTTAGAAAATTTTATAGTATTCGGTAATTCTCTACCGAACTTTCAACAGCTGAACGTTGGGTAATCCGATTTAACGGATTTCGGTAAAATTTGAAAAGTTCCGGTAATTTTTTTACCGGAATACTGTAAAATTTCACCGAAATCCGGAAGCTGTTGAAAGTTCGGTTAAAAATTACCGAATACTGTAAAATTTTCTAAGTGTGTACTTGCTCACTTACTTATGACAACCCTTATGACAACAGTACCTGCGTTTTAATGTTCCACGACGAAACCAACAAAACTAATCAAACGATTTAACGTAGTCTACGTCAACCGGTCGTGAGTTATACACAACCCCACTGATTTTTTTTGTTTTTGTTTGGGGATTTAAACACTACTGCGTCCATTAATACGAACTTTTGTAGTAATAATGAACGATACCAAGGGTCAGTGGTAAACAACAACGAAAACTACCGATCGCATACGATAAGTCCGATCACTGTCTAGCGAGCGCATTATGCACCGATAAGGAACGAAGCAATAGATAACAATCTGAGGGAGAATGAGACTAATATTGTTGCTGTACTGTGGAACATGTTTGAGTTGCCAGTATTCGTGGCTTTTACTGATTCTCAACAGTATGCATAGGTGAAACGGAACCCTATTTGTACGATAGTGCAAACATTATCACGCATACGGTAGGTGATTTCAACTGTAGGTTAGCTACTAGACAGGAAACGTTGGTTGAAGATACCTCCAGCAATACCTATTTCTGGAGCGACTCATTGACCGTCTGTTCTTGGATATAATCAGATTTTTGAAGATATCAACCGTTGGTCAATTGTCAACCAAGGTCAACGTGGCTGATGAAGCGACCATGTGGAGGAAACGGCTAACTTGCTATGTGGACAGTTGCTGGTTCTGAGGACGGATATTCTGTACGAACTAGTGGCATTACAATGATTCTGGAAGAAGACACTGAAGAAGGCAGAATCGTGATGAAGGAAGCAGTTAGGATCTTCAAGCAACGAACTTGGAGTGTTACGAGAAGAAATTCGAGCTACCGAGGTGGAGATCCTGTCGAATGACCAGAAGTTACCCATTATCTTACCCAAAAAACACCTAATCACGGAGCTGCTGCTGGTCTGTTATCACTGGAAATACCACCATGCAAACGGCGAAACCATCGTGGACGAGGTGCATCAGAATTTTATCGTTTCACAGCTGCGAGTTGAAATGCGTCTGTCCAAAAAACGCTGTATCCCTAGTAACACTATGCACGAAAAACAGTAAGGGGGAACGGATACACAAACACGTTATTTTTTCTGATTTCATATTACTCTTCAGTTTTTTTTTACAAGCGAATAAAAAAACCGTGACAGCTCGCGGAAAAAAACAAACGTCCGCGGTCAAAGCTAACTGCGATTTCCCTGTTAAGTTTCTTAATGTGATATGTGTAAAGTTTATGCATTTTCACTCAAAATATATTCCAGAGATTGCAACTATATCAGCAGACTGAAGGAAAACCATCAATTTAGGGTGAATTGGGGCAAAAATAGCCACTTCCTGTGATCTAGATAACACCAAACCTGCACCAATCGATTTATTAGCCCATTTTTGGTGTGGTTAATAAACCAGCCTCTTACTTGGGAATTTGAGTCCATTTTTTTCCCACTGTGCAATGGGACAAAATTTGTTGGAGTAAATCGGGAATTGCAGTAGGAAATAAAGAGGATCCACGTGGATTTGGGTAGTAGCTTCACAAACGCTTGCACTTAGTGGAAATTAAAATGGACATGCGGAATAGGTGGTTACGAAGACGAGTAGTCCGAATGAAAGCGGAAGTGCAGGCATCTGGAGGCATACTGAACAGACCTGATGCGTCGGAAGCTCATGTGACGCCAACCCGGAAGTAAGGTCTGTATCCACATTAATCCGGACACCTTCAAATCATTGTAACTTTTGAAATATTTCACATAGGAATGGAAAATTTCACTGTCGTATAGCTGAGAGTCTATGATGAAAAAGACTATGATTGATGTTTACATTTCATGTTTAGTATTCAAGATGGCGACGAAAGAAAAACAAGTGCGCGAGCGAATTTTGTACGGGCGTACGGCAAATCCTGACTAGTCACGGGACGGGACCTTGCAAAAATATTGGATTTGCCTAAATCCACTGTTCACGATGTGTTCAAATCATTTTCGGAACGTTTGACGGTGGAGAAGAAACCGAGATGTGACAAAAACATTGGACGCGCTGATCCTGTCATGGACCAAAAGGTGAAAAGGATATTAACGAAAAACCCAAATCTCTCCATTCGAACGGTGGCTCGTAAAATAGGGATGTCACCTGGTTTTGTCCAAAAATCAAAACAACATTTGGGACTTAAGTCGTATAAAGTAAAAACAGTTCCAAATCGCAACGACAAACAGAACATGGCAGCAAAATCACGGGCTCGACGTTTGTACTGCGAATAGTTGACGAAGTTTTCATGCGTTGTTATGTCCTGGAGGATTTCAAGCAGCTTCCAGGGCTGGCTTTTTATTCTGCTATGGCCAGAAATGCTACAGCTGAGCATTTCAGAACGAAGAAGGCATCGAAATTTCCCAAAAAATACCTTGTGTGGCAAGCAATTCGCACGTGTGGCAAAAAGAGTAAATCTTTCGTCCCTACAGGAACAATCAACAAGGAGATCTATCAAAAAGAGTATCTGCAGAAGTGATTGCTACCCTTCATCAAAAGTCACAAAGAAAAACCTTTGTTCTGGCCCGATTTGGCATCATGCCACTATGCTAAAACTGTGATGGAGTGGAACCAAGCAAATCAAGTGAACATTGTACCAAAAACCTCAAACCCGCCAAATTGTCCAGAGCTACGACCAATCGAGAGATATTGGGCTCTGATGAAGCGGAAGCTTTCTGGAAAGAAGCAAGGAATCAAAGACATCAAACACTTCCAGCAAATTTGGACAAAGACGGCTTCTACGATTTCTGAAGAGTCTGTACAAACCCTAATGGATGGAGTTAAGCGCAAAGTTCGAAAATTTTATGCAAATACCGAATAACTATGTTTTGTCTTCACGAATTGTTAAAACACATCCCATGAATCTAAAATAAACAACTACGATGGAAATGAAATGCTAAATTTATGTTTTATTCATGTTTTGAGGTGTCCGGATTAAAGGGCGAACACGAAATTATTGCGACACCGAAAATGTCATGCCAATTTTCTTATTATGTTTAGAATCAATCAAACCAAAATTTTTACATATATTTACTTCAAAAATCAAAAGAAAAGTTAATCGATGGAGCCTTGAGTGTAAAATTGAACGCATTTTCGCTTGATGCCCTCCATCAAAGTCTTTACAGTGTCATCCGGTACCAGTTTCTCAGTTTTTTTTATCCATTTTCTTAACATGTCCTTCTCGTCTTTGACTGTCTTCTTGCTCTTCCGAAGTTCCCGCTTCATCATTGCCCAGTACTGCTCCACCGGGCGCAGCTCCGGACAGTTTGGCGGATTCATGTCCTTTGGAACAAAATGGACCGAATTGGCCTCATACCACTCCAGGACACTTTTAGAATTGTGGCATGATGCCAAATCTGGCCAAAATAGCGGAGCTTCGTCAAGCTGCTGCAAGAACGGCAAAAGGCGCTTCTCGAGGCACTCAGATTTGTAGATCTCGCCATTTACTGTGCCCTTTGTCACGAAAGGCTCACTCCTCAGTCCGCAAGAGCAGATGGCCTGCCAAAATGAGATATTTGGAGGCGAACTTCGACATTTTCTTCTTCTTAAATTTGTCGTCCACATAGAACTTGCTCTTGCCGGTGAAAAACTCCAACCCCGGAATTTGCTTAAAATCGGCTTTTATATACGTTTCGTCGTCCATCACACAGCAGCCATATTTTGTCAGCATCTTCTCGTAGAGCTTCCGTGCCCGAGTTTTAGCCGTCGATTGTTGCCGCTCATCGCGGTTTGGGAAGTTCTGTACCTTGTATGTATGTAGTCCAGCTCTCTTCTTTGCATTCTGGACGTAGCTCTGCGACATGCCGATCTTTTTAGCCAAATCACGGCTTGAGACGTTGGGATTTGCTTTAATCATCCGCTTCACCTTTCCCTCCGTCTTTTTGTTCTCCGGTCCCGGTTTTCTTCCAGCTCCTTTGCCGTGGTCCAACGTCAACCGCTCCTGGAACCGCTTCAACACTCTGGAGACGGTTGAATGGTGAATGTTCAACATTTTTCCCAACTGCCGGTGCGACAGGTCAGGAAATTCCAGGTGTTTGGAAAGAATTTGTTCTCTCGACTCGCGTTGGTTCACCTCCATTTTCGTTGAATCGAAAAACACGACTTCGAGTTTGACAGCATGTAAACAATACACATCAATGGGAAAGTGTGCACAATTTGGTTGATTTCTACCCAATGGTAAAAAAGTTATGTCCTGTTGAATGTGTCGCAATAATTTCGTGTTCGCCCTTTATTGCGGATAAAGACCTTCGTAGCGACACGAACAGCCCCTCGTTATCAACAAACGGTACCTGACGCAACCCCCTGATCAAAACGGTGGATCCACGAACCTCAACCGTCAACAGGGATCATAGGAGAAATTGAATGACAAAATAAACTCATCGCAGTGAGTTGTATTTTTCGAAATAATTGATAATTGATTTAAACAAATAAATAAAGAATAGACATCGAAGCATGAAAACTCTTTTGTGACTAAATTAACAATAGTGCGGGAACTGATTTGTTAGTAGGAGATCAAAAACCTGTATCTTTGTAACAAAAATAGATTAATTTTCTAGCTTTGAGCTAATTACCACCCAAAACTGGGCTGTGATTATGAATGAAAGAAAGCTTAAAAAAAAAAGTTGTACAATACAAATACTAAATTCTGTTATTTTTTTTATTTAACTTCGTTAGAAAAAAAAATGATATGCGCTTCTAGGAATATCTACCTTAAAAAATTGTTTTCTTCTTTATAACCCAACTATTGAAAATATAATTATAATCTCTGATGGTGCAATTATCTTGTTTATTGAATGCCATATTTAAGTTCTTCAAAAAAACCTTAGGTTGAAGCAAACGGTTAAAAACTGTATGTGCGCTTAAAGGAATTTCCTACACTGTATTTGACCATCTTCAAAACATTGATTGGACCAGTAGTTATCTCCGGCCACTACGCACCTAGAGGTAAGTAATAGACGTATAGGAGAAGAAGTTCCTCCAATATTTATTCAGAACCATACAAAAATTCGTTAAAATTCGACAACACTCGATGTATACTGCTAGAGGTTCTGAGGGGGGACCACAATACTGAAACCTGTTTTGTCAATTTCTCTGAAATTAACCCCTCCATGCAGTGGTGGTGGCGAAAAGCTGACTTCTATGGAAATGTTTTCATTTCATTAAGCCGGCTGTGTTGCAATATGCTCTGAATGAACGTGTACGGCGTTCACTCTCACTCTGAACATGCATCACAGGACTAATAGGATTTGCCATCATCCGCCCATCCACCATCCCTTTGTTCGGAGTTTTAACATCACTTAAAAGTATATTGTTTTCAATAGGGCTTTTCTGTGTCATTGCTCCGATCTGAATAATATTTTCCAACATTTTCGACATAAGCGTTCTGATGTGGAAGGGCAACTCGCGTCCACTTCTTACTTGTTTCAGACTGGATGAATTTTCAAGCGTTTTTCATTACAAGTCCACCTCGACAATTAGAAAGTCTCGAGTGAAATCCATTTCTAATTGTCTTATTAGCTTACTCCATCACCAGAGCTTAAGTTCGGATGCCCAACGGTTTTCAGAAAGTCAAATCCATCGTTCCGCGTTGAGCAACTTTTCCCCAAGTCGTCAAGTGTCGCTCCCTGTGACGAGAGAACAACTTTATCCATTGCGAAATGAAATTAATGCAAACAAATGATAACGACGGCGAGGACGAGGACGAAGCTGTTGGGCAAGCGCTATCTCTCACTCCGTTGGTGCCCGGTCTTTTGTGCGAATGTCGTCGTCGTCGTCGTCGGCGGCGGCGGCATCGTTCAGAGACCCAGCCCCGTCCAACAACAACAATTGCGCACGTCTCCGTCAGAGGCGAGAAAAGCGGCTCCTAAGTCATTTCAAAAGTGGCAAAAAGATGTATAAATTTTGCGTATCTTGGGTACTTTGAGGCGGTATCATTCTTCTTCCTGCCGTTCACCTTCAACCGGGGCCTTTATGTTTCCTGAGCATAATTTCTGCCTGGCCTCAGCAGGAAGGGAACTGTTAGCGCGAGACATAAATATGAAAATTAAGAGTATTTCCTTGCAGCTCTCAGTGCGGCCAGACACAGTCGCACATTTTCATTTTAATTTCCTTGTTCCGAACACGCTTCCAACCCACATTCAACTTGAACGGTGCCAGTCAGTGCCCAGCATCAGATCGGGCGCAGCAGAACTACATAGTGGCTGGGTGAGGCGCAAGAAAGCTCCCTTTATGTAAGTTTATAATTTCGATTGAATAAATTATCGCGGGAAAGCGTATTTATATTCATCACGGCGTGAGCTTTTATCTTTATGTCCCGAGGGGGGAAGATGCTGGAAACGGACAATGGTACTTAATTTTTCTTAGGGATAAATTACCAGCGAGAATTGTTTGAACTTGTCTTCGGGATGGATGGAGGTTTTCTTTGCATTGTTTCAGGATTGGGTGAGCAGTCGGGCTAGGATGGTTTTTTTTTTTGAGATATCAGGTACTATAATTTTGTTTTGCGTATGATTTTGACTGATGCGTTTCTGTTGTTTCAGGGAGTTAGTGAAATTAGTTTCGATGAATCGCTAGTGTTAGGGGCTTACGCTTAGCTCAGTCGGCAAAGGCGCAGCTACAAAGCAACACCATGCTGGATTTGGCTGGGTTCGAATCCCGGTCTGGTCTAGGAATTTTTTCGACTCCCTACTAATGCATACTAATCATACTAATGCAAAAATGGTTCCTGGAATCGAAAACTCCCAATTAATAATTGTGGAAGTGCATTTAGAACACTAAGTTGACAGCAAGCAAAAAGCTAATAGTGAAAACAATAAGCTTGAATCGCTAAGAAAGAAGAAAAAAGAATCGCTAGTGTCCATGACCTTCCCAAGGAGGTAAGCCCATCGAATACTAAATCCTAAAGAACTTAATGTCGTTAAATTCAAATGAACAAAACGCGATATGAAGCTCACGGATGTTTAATAACCCTTATTCAAACAAATAGAGCAGACGACATCTCATTAGTCAATTCATATTTTTTGTCAGCCGTGCATTTAATCGTCCACTTCCACGGGTAATATGTCCATACGGATAATTTAAATATTTCATTAAGTTTTTGAACAGAAAATAAACCCTTATTATTATGATTTTTATGCTGACGTAAGAACAACACGAATTACAATACGTGACGTCGATTATCAAATAATACACTTGGCATCGTGCTGGTGCATTAAAACAATGGTTCATTTTGGTCGACCGGATTATCTGTTTTTTTGCTGCCCATCTACGGGACTATGTCCGACTGATTACACGTGAAATAATTAGTACACTCTTGCGTAGTCGTCAGAAGAGAAGAGATGGTTATAATACTCATGTTGTCATATTAAGCAGACATGAATGTTTGGTATGATAATTATCTGTTGGGCTGATTCGATGAGTTGGATGAGTTGTTTTAAGCAGAATGAAGTAGTTGAAGTTATTCTGATTTAATTGATGATTGTGTTTTCACAAACATCAATTTGGTGAGCACCATCATTAGTTTCCGATTACAAGTTTGAGTCATTAGTTATGTCCTTTTTCATATCTTGGAATGGTTCATTTTAAATTCCCGATTGAATGTCATATTCCATCAACGATTCCCATCATGAAAAACAATTCCACGACATGTGCGTCTTCAGGATGAAGACGCACATGTCGTGGAATTATTATCCAATCACAAGATGGTTACTGTTTTATTAATATTTTTTGACGGAATTTTTTGTTGTCTTGCGAGAACAGTAGGGTGTCAAACGAAAATTTGAACGTCATGAAAAATTTAAACACTTTGAAAGCTCTTAACACGATTATTTCTCGATAGGTTTTATCAATCATCAATCACAGAGACGATGTTATTATGATAGAGACACGCAGAGAGCCAACTTCAAGGATCATTCGACCACATCAAATATTGTGGAATTTATTGACAACTAGCTGAACCCGGTGCGAGCCTTGCTACTCTTGCAACCAAATGAATGAAAGTTTGATAGAACTGGCGCGTTTATGGTTTTTTTTCGAAATTGGTTTGTTAAAATATTTTCGTTTGATAATGGCTGTTATTTCTGTGTGTGTTTTTCATATAACCCTCGCATCGGTAGTTTCTACAATGGTTTTTCTTTCTGTGTAGAAACATTTCACAGACAAAACATTTATCTTCAAGCTACGCCGTATCCTGTCGGTTTGAACGTAATTTTCTCTAGCATAACCTTCGATTAACTTCTTGTGCATAATTTAGCACTGAGAGAAACTCAGAGGAGGTCGAAGTGTGCTTTGCTTGACGGTGGAAGCAAATATTTTTTCTTCCGTCAAATGTTTTGTATATTTTTTTCCTGGTTTTTCGTATTAAACGTATTGCTTGCTAATTTATGAGTGATTGTGATTGTGTTTCCATTAGAGTTTGATCATGGTAACAGGCCGAGGTGCTCAAAAGTCCCAAAATCACAACCCAATCTTATCAAGCGGCCGAAGCAGCGGAAGCAACCGAACGGCGTAACAAATTCAACAGCCGAAGACCAAACCCTGTCAGTTTGGCGGCAATTAAAAAGAAGGACTGTTGCAGTGGACGAGACAACAGGTAAATTTCGAGACGTCTGAATAGCAGACTCGTTTGTTTAGAGTATGCTTCAAGCTGCGAATGTTCATTATAATTAACAACTAATGGAAACAATATATTAATTTTACCTACGTTATTAGTCCTTATTTTACGACGAGAAGTTTGCCGAACATCGGTGTTTACCGAAATACCGGGTATCCGGAGTGTCCGGAGAGATTTTTCCGAGTCCTAGAGCGATGCTGAAAGTTTAGTTTGGTAGACAGGTGCAAGCCAGTTGAGTCAAGAATAACTACGGTGGAGGACATTTTGACCAAACATTCGCGGGAGCAGGTGAAGATTCTGAAGAAAACGAAAAGATAATGTCGATCTTGGTGGTTTGAAGGAGTTAAGTTTGAGATACGATGGAGCAAGCATGGCGGGTTTGGATAGGCATCATTTGAATACCTTGGAAGAAGCAGAATGCCAACTTGTTGGACCCCGCAGGGGCTTTTCAGACAATTGAGAGGTGGTAAGTGCTCTCAAAAACGCGGAGCGAACCAGATAATTGTTATACTTTTTGTTCCCTGAATTAGATGAACTAGATTATATGATAACATCACTTATCAAGTTGAATCCTGATCCATGGAGCCCTACTAAAGTGTGTATTCGATAAAAATGGCACACAGAAAATCTTCTGTAACTTTTGAATCGTATGAGTAAAAAACCTAGAAATTTGAGTAGATCTTATCCATAGTGTATTATTTACATCTGCCAAGTTTCATAGTTATACATTCAGTAGTTCCAGTCATGTCGTCGAAACAAGAAATTGTCCGTGAGAAAATGTTGTGCACTCACAATCAAAATCCAGGGGCGTCCCACCGGTGGATTGCTAAAAGGCTTGGAATTGCAAATACAACTGTGTCTCGTGTAATAAGAACCTTCAAGGAGCGTCTGAGTGTCCAAAGGAAGGAATGGAGTGGTCGTAAAAGTGGTCCAATGGTCAGTAAAATGGCCAGGAAAGTCGTACAACAATTCAAGAACCGTCCAAACATGTCAATTCGAGATGTCGCTAAAAAGTCTAAGGTGTCAGTCGGTTTTGTGCAGAAAACCATGAAGCGTGCTGGGTTACATGTTTACAAAGTGCAAAAAGCCCCAAACCGGAATGAAAAACAAAACATCACTGCGAAAACCCGCGCCCGGAAACTTTACACGAAGCTGCTCACCAAATCCGGTTGCATCGTGATGGATGACGAAACATACGTCAAGGCTGACTTCCGTCAACTTCCTGGGCAAGAATATTTCGTTGCCAAGTCGAAGTTCGATGTTCCGGAGGATGTTCGAAAGAAGAAACTATCGAAATTTGCAAAGAAGTTTCTAATCTGGCAGGCGATTTGCGGATGTGGTGAAATAAGTGCTCCCTTCATCACTTCCGGAACAATAAACGGTGCGATTTACACGGAAGAGTGCCTTAAGAAGCGTCTCTTGCCATTCATTAAGAAGCACAAAGGATCAACTCTGTTTTGGCCTGATCTAGCATCCTGCCACTACGCTCGAAACGTATCGGAGTGGTACCGAGCCAACGGAGTCAATTTTGTGCCAAAGGATATGAACCCACCAAATTCACCGGAACTTCGTCCAATTGAAAAATTCTGGGCAATTATGAAAACGGAACTTCGCGAAAATTTGGGTAAAAACAACAAAAACACTGGGAAAATCGGTTGTACAAAATTTGATGGGTGGAGTGAAAAGGAAGGTGTGGGCATTCGGGATGGGAGACGAAATTGAATAAAACAAATGTTGTAAATCAAAACTCATTAGTAGTTCTTCATTCCCTGAAAATTTCAAGAAAATCCGATAATCAGTTTAATTTTGATGAGTATATATGTGTGTGCCATTTTTATCGAATACACACTTTAACATAGAAAAACCTCCTTCCTGTAACCTTTGTGGGGATGCACAGGTAAACACGTCCCTAAACAGCAAAGGTCCCCCTAACATTCCTTTCCTATGCCCACCTGATTGCAAGGACGTAGCCGGCTCCGCTATTGATTATTGAAGAACTTGAGTCACTGAAACGTGTACATTGGGAATGGTCGGTTACTCCCAGCCCCATTCAGTTGATTCATTGTGCAATTTCACTGATTCTGATCAATCACGGAGTAGCAACCATTGATACGTGCAGTCAGTCAAGCTAAGCTAAGCTACGCTTAATGTTGCACTGAGAGTAGCTCAAGCATCCCGCATTCTTAACTAAGAAGGGGTTCAAACTTGTATCAGTACATACATTTTATACATTTTTTGTTTTAGGATAATTCTCATTTTAGTTGAAATTTTTGTTTCATTTGAATAAGAGCCTCCTTTTTAGAGTGTTGGGGGGGGGGGGGGGGGGGGGGGGGGTTCTCATATAACTATACAACATTTATTGCCTTCGAAAACTCCAACATGCCAAATTTGGTTCCATCTGCTTGAGTAGGTCTCGATTTATGCAAAAAAAAAAGTAAAAGTAGAGAAATAAAAAACTAGGAAAATATAAATTAACATTGCGGAAAAGGGTATGTAAAAATTATGTATTTCATATGTATGAGAGCATTTTGTGTTTTAGTTGACTGGATAATTCTCATGTTTGGTTAAAATTTGTGTCCCATTTGTATGAGAGCTCCCATTTCAGATGAGGGAAGGATCTCGAACCACAAAAAAATCAGTGGGGTTGTGTATAACTCACGACCGGTTGACGTAGACTACGTTAAATCGTTTGATTAGTTTTTTTGGTTTCGTCGTGGAACATTAAAACGCAGGTACTGTTGTCATAAGGGTTGTCATAAGTAAGTGAGCAAGTACACACTTAGAAAATTTTACAGTATTCGGTAATTTTTAACCGAACTTTCAACAGCTTCCGGATTTCGGTGAAATTTTACAGTATTCCGGTAAAAAAATTACCGGAACTTTTCAAATTTTACCGAAATCCGTTAAATCGGATTACCCAACGTTCAGCTGGGTAGAGAATTACCGAATACTATAAAATTTTCGAAGTGTGTATGTTAGAACATTCTATGATTCGCTTCTTAGAAATTATTTGGCGGCCCTGGAAATGGCCGTTTGGTTTGAATGTTGGTATGATGAAAGGGCAACGGTTGTGCTGGCTGTAATGATGGTGTTAATATGGTCGACCAGCTGGAGACCATTATCTTTATCACGTTACGGATTGTTCAGGGTCTGTTTGGAAATTCAATGTCAATAATTAATGATATTTTTGTTAGTTGGCAGTCGCGGAAAACTTCAACTAATTGAAGCAAACATTTCGAGAATCTATGGAGAAATTTTTGTTTCAGTAATTTTCAAATTATCATTTCACCCCTACCCTAGTCGTATGGCGTAATCTGATCAAAATAGTGTGGGTGTGGTTCTAATAGATCGTTACATCAGCTGTATATTCGAAAATTATATTGTACACTCTTTAAAAAGGATAAATAGTGATACGGCTTCGAGTTGAAAGCCCTTCTCCAGCGTCTCAACCAGTTAGTTGGAAACGCATTAACTCTGGCTACTTTCAGTTTTACCCAATAAACACGTGCCCACTCGGCATCGGTTCATAGTCGTTTCGGATGATGTATAAATAATTAATCTTATAAGTATAAAATAAACACATACATCCTGGTCATAAACCCGTTCTTGCCCTGCCAGACAACTATGGAAATCAGGTACACAAGCACACTTTCACGTGCTACAAACGAGGTGAGCAAAGTTGCCGTTTCTACATCCCTTACTGGCCCATGGATCAGACAAGAGTTTTGTTGCCACTCCCGGCTGATGATGGTCGACGCGGTCAGCTGAAGAAACGCGCCACAGAGATTCACGCTGCTTAGGAAAACAAAGTTTTCGATACGCTGGATCAATTTATCGAAAACTGCTGCTGCACATACGACTACTACCTCGATATCGTTCGCGCATCCATAAGCCGACCAACCGTTCTGGTCAAACGGTCAATGACGGAATTGTGGACTAACGCGTTCAATCCGTGGATTGCTAATGTTATCCGTTCGAACACGGATCTGCAGTTCATCCTCGAGGAGTTTTCTTGTGCAGCGTACGTCGTCGAGTACGTTAACAAAACTAATCGGGCCATTAGCGGTCTACATCGCGATGTCGTGAAGCTGCAGGAAGAGTTCCCGGATCAGGAATACCAGTCACTGCTGAAGAAAGTGAGCATCAAGATGTTCAATTAAGTAGAAATGTCTGCTCAGGAGGCTGCCTGGTTCCTTCTTCGCCAGCAGACAGGTCGAGTTCATTCCCACTTTGTGGCCACACGAGAGAACGAAGACGAGAAAGCGTGTGCTGCAGATGGATGTAGGTATTTCGGATGATTCCACCGATATCTGGACATCCAATATAATCCAGAAGTACGAAGCACGCGAAGGGCTAGAGGATGTATGTCTTGAAGATTTTGCAGCGTGTTACGCGAAAGGTCGTACTCAATGAACGAGCTCATCGACTACAAGCGCGAGATGGTGCTGCTGTTTCTTCCGTTTCGTAGCAAGATGTGCGACATACTTGATTGCCAGAAGTTGCTGCAGTTGTACGATCAGTATGAAAGCGTACTTCTACAGAACCGGAAAGAATACGATTGCGAGTTCAACCTCGAGCAAACAGTCGATGAGTATCTGCGCATGTTTGGTACAAATGCAGACCAAGAAGAGGATACGGCTGTCGAAATGCACGACGAATGTGGTCCTCAAAAGGACAAATTATTTATTAGTGGGTTGCGCCAACCAGCTGGGTAAAATTTTCCCGATGGCTCGCCCTCCATGGAGGCGTTTTTGCAGTTGCGGCGAACGAATCGGCACCATGATAATAGGCGCACAAACCAAACGAACTAAATGTTTAATTCTTGTATAAACAACTCTTTTAATTAAATTGGTTGTCCTCAAAAGGACAGATTATCAATTAATGGATTGCGCCAACCAGCTGGGTAAAATTTTTACCGACGGCTCGCCCTCCATCGAGCACCGAACTAAATTAAAGATTGGTTCTTTAATCAACAACTCTTTTATTTTAATTTATTGTCCTCAAAAGGACAGATTATTTCCACCTGCTGCTGCTCGCCCCCAACGACGCTTTCCCCCAAACAGCAGCGTTTTCGAAGTTGCGGCGAAACAATCGCCACGATGAGGTAAGATGGCGGCTTGCGCAAACCGACGCGATTGTGCGCCTCCATAATCCGCCATTTTACCTCATCGCGACGACCGCTGTTTGGGATAGCCTTGGTACTTACCACCACCAGCTGCTACGCGACCACCAGCTGCCTCTGCGACCAGCTCCGCTGCCGGACGAATGAAGCAGCTGCGACCAGCTGCCTGCGACCAGCTGCCAGCTACCAGCGAACAACTACTAGCGACCAGCTCCGTACAGCTTCAATGCTGCCAAACGAATGAGGCAAATTTTTCCTAAGTGTGCGTTTTATACCGTTCTCAGCTGCATGCAAGACGTATATGGAGAGACGAATGACATGATTGGTTAAAGTCCCTCTCTAATACAAAGAAGAAGAAAATGATGCAAGACGTTCCTTGCTTCGATTTGAAAACTGTGATAGGAAATTTGGTAAATTTACTCTGCAAAATGACATTATAAGACATCACCTTATATTTGCGTTATTTTCAATAGTTTACTATTGTTTGAGAATAATGTTTGACAATTAATTTGGAGCGCGGTAAAATTTCCGACCGATTGAGAAAGAAGGCATGTAAATCTATCGTGGATTATTTGAGTTATTCGCTTACAAAACGTACGGGTTTTCGTGACGGTCGCAATATTTTAGATTTTCATTTGACACCCTACCCTTGCCGTAAGACGTAGTTTACGTCAAAAAATTTGCCTCCCTCACATGCCAAATTAGGTTCATTTTACTTGATTAAGGAGTGTATCGAATATAAGCTATCCACATACATTTGCGTTGTACGCATGTATTTGTGATGGTTTTTTATGCTCTGAACACTGCATGCTGTGCGTCTGACTGTCAGCTTTCTTTTGTTTACTTGTTTGTGCGGTTCAAATTCTGCGTTTTCTAAATGTCGCGTATTGAAAAGGAAGTGAAAATTAAGGTTCTGGACACATGGCTAAGTGAGAAGGGTATTACTATGCGAAAATTGGCGAAGCGGTTTGGAATTCATCATGCGAGTGTTAAAACCATCATTAATAAGTTTGGGGAACACTATTCTTTGGATGAGCTACCAGGAAGAGGCAGAAAACCCGGTTCTTCCAACCCGAAACTGGAGCAGAAAGTGGTATCTCTAATCATGAAGAACAAATCAATGTCAATACGTGATTTGGCCAAAAAAGCAGGAACAAGTGTCGGAATGATCCAGCGTATCAAGAGGCGAAACCACCTGAAGACCTACAAGAAGCAGAAAATCTCGAAACAAAGTGCAGAACAGAAGAAGCGAGCAGCAACAAGGGCCCGGAAACTGTATTCGCGTCTTTTGCAGCGTCCGGATGCATGCGTTTTGATGGACGATGAGACCTATGTAAAGGAGGACTCAAAAACCCTTCCAGGTCCACAATACTTTACTGCCGTCGTTGGGGAGGATGTGAGCGATGCGGACAGGTCGATTCAAGTGGAGAAATTCGGTCGAAAGGTACTGGTATGGCAAGCAATATGTTCCTGTGGTTTGAAGTCTACCATTTTTTACACTACCGGAACTATAAATGCGGAAATCTATCGATCTGAGTGTCTCCAGAAGAGATTGTTGCCTTTATATAAGAAGCATAGTACACCTCCACTGTTTTGGCCGGATTTAGCGTCGGCTCACTATGCCAAAATCACTCTCAATTGGCTTGCGGAAAAGGGTATAGATTTCGTTGAGAAAAATATCAATCCACCAAATTGCCCTCAGCTTCGACCCATCGAACGTTACTGGACAATCGTGAAAAGGGTTTTCAAGAAGACTGGAAAGGCAGCTGGGAACATGCAGAAGTTCAAAAAAATTTGGGCTCAAGCGTCCAAAAAATGCGATGCAACACTAGTCCGGAACTTGATGAAGAGCATTCGATCCAAAGTTCGAAAATTCGTGAAGGAATAACTTAAATTTCATCCGGTCTTCATTATGTTCAAGTTTAACCTCGTACAATAAAGGTTCAATTTTTTTGTTTGAAAAAAATATGGTTTTCAACAAAATTTGAAAGAAAGTTTGTGGATAGCTTATTTTCGATACACTCCTTAGTTCTCAAGTTATGCACAAATTGATGTTTCTTTTGTATGGGAGCCTCCCATCTACCAGAGAGAGGAGGGGTCTCGAGTTTTCCATATATTTCTGTTTCATTTTATATGAGAGGAGGTAGGGGTCTCGAACCACCATAGAAACATTTCTAGCTTTCAACATCCCCACATGCCAAATGGTAACATTTGCTAGATTAGTTCTCGAGTTATGCAGAAATTTGTATAAGCCCCCCCCTAGCAGAAGAGGGAGGGGTATCAAATTACCATAGATAAAACTCCCCCCCCCAAACCCCCCACCGCTAATTTGTTTCCTTTGCTTAATTTTTCTCTATTTAGAAAAAAATATGTGTTTGTTTTGTAAGAGACCCCCCCCCCAGAAGAGGGAGGAGGCTTTAACTGCCATAGATAAATTTTTTGCCGTCAATAACTGATTCGTTCTCGATTTATGCAGAAATCCGTGTTTCTGTAGTATGGGAGCCTTCTCTTCTAGAGAAAGAAGGGGTCCCGGACCATCATAAGATCCTTCCCCGGCCCTAAAAACCTCTGCACACAAATTTCCACGCCGATCAGTTCAGTAGTTTCTGAGCCTAAGGGTCAGACAGCCAGACAAACTGGCAGAAATTTATTGTTTTATATTTATAGATATATAGATATAGATTCGTTGATTGCATTGCGTTGATTGGATTATGGAAATCATGCAAAACTCTTTACACATACATTTATTCATGTAGGGTAACGGGATGTAAAGTTAACCTAGCTCCTTCATTCGGCCTGTGTACCAAATATGCAATTAATTCAGCAATAATCAACAAAATGATGTTGCTATCAGGATAACCGATGTTATTCAAAGTAATCGAGACAATATCAATCAACTTATAGTTGTTCACTTCCGCGTAATTTTCGTTTTCCTAAACTTTTGGGGCATCATGATTTCATTGGATAAGCTGAATAGATTATCTCCACGATCTTCGAGCGATCTAAATTCGGCTTAATTGAATCGATAAACCGAGTAATGCAGTCTAGATATACGGAAAAAAGTTGCACACAGCTCGAAAAAGTAGTGTGAATTTCTGTTCAAATCATGCACATAAATGGAGCTTCACAAAACAGAAACATTTGCGTTATACATGTAAATTTCTGGTACATTCCATACATTGCCGATATTTATGTATGTAAAAGCTCTTCTTTGCTAGAAGTATTCCATGCAAGTTTGCTGCTTCGTGTGAAATGAAATACAATTTTACATGCTGTGATATTTACATCACAATTAAAATTCAGATTTTATTTCTGTGCACGATATGTAAGTTTATAATAGTTTAGTTTAGTTCACATAGATACATTAACAATGATTCTACAAGAAAATCGTAAGCCCAATGTTGGGGACATATTTTTTTTTGCATCAATAACGTGATAAAAAATGTTGTTATTGGTAAAATTTTGAGTGGAAATGCATGAGTTTTGGGTTGTCTATATTCAAATGGCCCATTTAAACACAAACCGAAGAACAAAATTTTTGAAGAGTGAATTATAATGTTTTCATTATCGAATAGCTGATAAATCATATATGAACATCACTTAAGTGTCTTAAAGCAGTTTTATTTTAGTTTGTTTTGCGAAATTTTGTGTAGGGTAGTGTGAATACAGCTGGCAATGGCTAAAATCAGAAAATCAGACAACAAAATCGTAAAAAAAACTGCATTTAATAATAACTCTATCGGATAAAACGATGTTGCATCCATGAATAGACCCAATTTAATGCTTATAGACCGATATAACATCCATGTCCCTCGAAAGTTTCTGACTTTCTAAAATGAGTTGTGTAACTTTTTGTGATACAAACTACCAAACGTCTTATCAAACTTATCCAAGCAAGTGTATAACTAGTTGAATATCGCTTACAGCTCGAATACTATAAAACATTACCTACCCTTCAGACACATCCCTATTTAATGAAAAATGATTGTTAAAGTTGATTTATATGGAATAAAACCGTTATGTTCGATTTTCTAACGATTTCTATTTTTGATAAAGTATCTGCCCATAGTATGAAATTTCATGCGCCAGATGTCTCAATTAACAAAGAATTCCATACGAAAATATTGCGTTTCCCCCCGTTTCGAGACAAACCTGGAAAGTCTCATGCCATTTTGAATCATGTTTTTGTACCACCTGAGCAGTAATGGATTAATTTCAAACTACTTACCGCCTTGAAGCAGAGGATTCACTGGCTTTAGCCTGATTGATTAGTGGTATCATCAAAAACGCAAAAGATGAATCTAATTTTTCCAACATAGAAAATATTGAACTTGATATGTTGAACTTCTTCAGATAAATGACCAGTTAAAACACCTTTCTCGGGATAAGCGTCTATTTTTTAAAAACACCACTCAAACCTTCCCCTTATATAACAAGTCCAACAAACCCAGCGATTTAAATTCCAGCAACGTTTCTTCATCTCCGTTTCTTTGTGCAGCCACGTAGGCATCACGTTTTCACTTTTTGTTCTATTTTATGAGGAGGCAAAATAGCAGTTCTTCGAGACACAATTCCGCCTGGTGTGAAATCCTAATTCCGATCCTGGAGCAGCAGATGGTTTGAAAAAAAAAAAGAAACTTTCAACCGGTTATTGCTTTTAGGTTTCTGGACAAATTTTCGTCACAAGAATATTGGATACGTGAGCCTAATGGTTAATTGAGTTCAGGAAAACGGAAGAAAACGCACCTTAATTGGAAAAGTAGAGGAAAAATTCACAATGGACAGCTAAACATGGGATGAACTTTTTCCTGCAGCAGCTGGAACGAACGCTGAATGTGAAAGGTCAACATGAAGCTTTTCACGTTGAACCATTACAAACACCAATCTCTTCTTAGGTAATGGATCAGTGTTCCGCCAACTTGGACCATGGGAGTAAACCGAAAGAGAAGCCAACATCATCATCATCATCATCATGGCAACTCTGGAGAGCACGAGCTTTGTTAGCGGCGAATAACTGCGGCTTTTGTTGAGGAGTCAGCATTGAAAGCCTTTCACCAGCACACATTGTTCCAGCGGTACTCTGATAGTTTCCCGTTTGACGTTTCCATCAGCCTTCGCATGTGTGTGTGTGCAAACAGTCAGTGTGACTCGAACAAATACCAATGCGTTCTTGTTTCACAGAAGTGCGTTTCTGAATGCTGCGTGTTGATGGCATTATACTTCACGTCTGTGGGATGCATTTTCGTTAAATGCACTGCTCTTTGACTATTTCTCTTTTGTTATTCATACCTGACTGTTTGCCTTGCATGTTTGCGACCAGCTTGCTGAGATTTCTTAAGAAACTGTTGCATACTATAAAGGCGATTCAAAGCAGTGCCACAGTGGTCTAAAGGTCGATTTTAACGCTCTCAACTGATTGCTGCCCTAAATAGTGGAGCTAGAGCGATGGCGTCTTTGGCAAAGTTAATGGATATGACAAGCTTCGTGTTATTATGACATGACTTTCTTGATCAATCCCCTAAAAGTCAGATCAAAATTCAACTTTTTAATGATTTCGAGATAGAGTTGATGTCTTGAGCAAAGTTGTAGGAAAAGTCAATACAAATTGCTGAAGACATAAAAACCGTATGTTTCACTCAAATGGATATTAAGAGCGTTGTATAAGAACTAACCTCCACAAAAAAATTTATTCCGACATTTTTTTTTTGACGTAGGACTACGTCTTTGTTTTCAATATAGGGGTACACGTTGCGAGTACGAATATTATGAGCGTCACGAAATATGCTTAGGTTTTGAAAGTTAATAACTAAGTCATTTCATGACCGATTTTCAAAATTTTTGCACCGATCGATTGCAAATCTTTCTACTCATTAATTCCATTATTGAAAACTATTAATTTTAAATAAAAAACTATTGAAATTCTTATAAATATAAAAATGAATTTCTATCGAACTGACCCTTATAGACATAGAAACTACTTAACCGACTGGCGTGAAAATTTGTATGCAGGGGCTTTTGGAACCGGGCAAGCTTCTTAGATGGTTAAAGACCCCCCCATGGAATGGGGGGCTCTCATACAAATGAAACACAAATATCGGCATAATTAAAGAACTAATCAAGCAAATGGAACCAAATTTGGCATGTGCAAGTTTTTGAAGGCAAGAAAGGTTTCTATGGCAATTTGGGTAAATATGTCCTAAATGTCTACCCGCATAAACAATTACCATAAGAAGCACCTAACCACCAATTCGGGTAATCATCCCAACTGTAACAGGTACGGTTAAACCATAGACTAACTCTAAGACCAGGGTCCCGAACAAATACGATTTTTTTCTTGGCTCAGTCAGTACTAGCACATCGGTCCCAAGCTCGGTCCCAAGCTTAATAATACGCCCCTAACAATGAACTCACACGAACACACGCTCAAATATTCTGTCAAAATAACACAGCAAATCGAAATAAAGGCGCAAATATGTATAGCAAGGTGCTGGCTACAAGGTGTACTTCGGACCAAAGGGTTCTACAACAGTGAATCAATTTCAAATCGCTAATTGCATATTTATTGTTGGTTAAACCATCTGTAATATCGTTCTTGTATATTGCATGTTTATTAGGGTAACCTGTTAAGTGTATTGCAGTTAATTTTTGAGCGAAACCAATTTCAAAAACCCTTTAAACAAGGCGACTGGAGCCGAATTCGATTGCACATTGCTACATAGTCCTACGTTACCTTTGCGTACAACCCCATTGGGCTGAACCTTGTAGTTTTTAGATTTTATGACACTATAATGTTCTACAAAGTTATTTATAATACCAAAATGCACAACTTACTTGAAAATACCATACCTTCATTATTTCAGTGGGATGAGCTATTGAAATTTTTTTCCGTTTCTTTCGTCGTATTTTCGACGGCTGTACCACACTTAGGAACATTTTCGATATCGATGCATCAAAAAAGTCATGCCGTCCAAATACGAAACTTGCCATTACCATTAAACTTTGCAAAAGACGCCATCGCTCTAACTCCAATATTTAGGGAGCAATCAGTTGAGAGTATTAAAATCGACTTGTTGACCACTGTGCAGTGTTATTGAGGCTTTTCTTCGGTTGTTGAAGTCAAAGCGTAGATGTAGTGGAATGGGCTAAGACAAACCTGCAGCATTTGATTGGGATTGGAGATCAATTGTTTATCAACCATTAAGGGTGAAATTACTAGTAAGCCTTAGCGTAAAAATTGAGAGCACAAATGCCAACTTCTTCAAAACATACAGTTTTGAAATTGCAACTTTTTGGTAAGTACTTTGCAGCGACTCGAGAGAAGCAAATTAATTTCTCTAGTATGGTTTTTAATCTAATTCCCATCGTGCTAAAAGCAATCTGCACTTCATCTCTCACACATAATCAGATTTGAACGAACACGGGGAAGATTCTATAATGGATGAATTCTAAATGCATACAGCATGTTCCGTTGGATTGGACAGCATAAAATCAATTTTTGAGCTTCTATCAAAAAACCTCTTCTACACAGTTAATAAAATTTTGTAATTTTCAATTGATTTTCATGCACATAATTGGAGCATTGAAAAAGATTGAAAATTACAATAGAAAAAAATTACACGAGGTGAAAATTACATAGGACTTTATTTCTACCCGAAGTGAAAACACCTCGTGTAATTTTCAACTCAAGTGAGTTAATCCATTATTGGTTTGGAATAAAATTCATTTTGCAAATAACTAATTGCTCATATCTTGAATACTGTTACTCGAGATCATTGTGGTGCATACCGACCTAGCCACAGTCTTACTCAGCATATATGCACGATCAACCGAGTGCGATATGGATTGCTTATGCTTGGTAAGCATTATCGGTATAAACATCCAACATCGTTCAACGGACGATAAATGCTTATGCTGACGCAGCGTGTGCTACGCGATCGGCACCCGTTTAGCTTTAAGAAAGAAACTTTAAATAAACGTATTACTGTTCCAACCACCGAGTGATTCACTACATATCACATGGCGATCCTCTGCCAGTGATTCGAATTAATTAATTAATTAACAGTGAAAAATAGTTAGCAACATGTTAAAGATAAGTGTGAAAAGCAAAATCTAGGAAAATGGTGTGAAAGTGCGAAAACCAACTGCATCCGCTATCCGCGGTACGAATGCAATTTCATTGTGACGATGAGCCAGACAGTTAGTGCACGATGGGAAAAACTAATTCTAAGTCGGCAGTGACCCATAATGCGGACCCGCAGATTCGCATAGTTAACAACCAAGAACTACATGGTGAAATTTTGGAAAATAGCGAAGTGTTAATCTATGTGATTTTAGTGCTTGTAGTTATTCATTTGTCTATTACTTTATACAAAATTCTCATGAAAAAAGAGAGGAGACGAGCACTACGATATGCTAAAAGTATAGAAGAACTACCAAAAGTCTAAAAAAAAAAAAAAAAAAGTATGACAACATGACGAGCAAACGGAACTGTAATGAAGAGATTGTAAAACAATGCAGGGAACACTTTGAACGGGAAAAAAGATATTGGCAGAGATTGAAAACAAAACGGATTGCCATTTCAAAGGAGCAATTTGAAGCAAAGAATGCTATCATCGAATATTTGTACAACATGGCAGCCGGTGCAGCATTAAAAATCGAAACAAGGAGTGTTATAGATGATTTGATGTGGGACTATCGCGAGTTAATGATGAATGTGGCGGACTACAAGGAGATGATTGGAGATGAATATGCATAGATATGCATAGGAGAATATCAACATGTGTAGAAAGGCTGGAAACAACATTGGCTAGAGATGGCGATAGCTGGACTTCTAGGAACAATCAGGACTTATGGACGCAGCTGAAAGGTGCATCCATACAAGAGAAGTATCGTCCAATTAATTTTTTATTTATTCCAAATATATAATCATGTTATTTTTAGGAAAAAAAAAAGCGTAGATTTAAACCCAAAAAGAAAAAAAAAAATAAAAAATTTTATAAAAGTTCAATGGATAAGTTTTTTGAAGCAGGAGATAGTTTAAGCAGATTGCTCGACAATCTAAAGAAAATAAAGAGATTAAGCAAAGCTACAAAGGATAAAAAATTTATTCAAGTAAATAGTACCTTAAAAGTACTTAAAAATATTGTTGTCGAGTTCGAAGGGAATGAAAATCATGACTTATTAAGAACCAGATACGTTCAATTAAAAAATGTAGCAAGTGAGTGCATCCAATTATTACAGGAAAACCCTTTGGAAAGGACTGAGATTGAAAAGGAGCAGGAAGATACAAAGTAGAAAAGGAGGAAGGAAATAGAAGGAGAAAAAGAAACAGAAGATAAAGCAGGTACAATAAAATCGAAGGAAATTGAGTCTGAAATGGATTCAGAGTTAGAATTAGAAATAGATTATGAAATTAACAAAATGACGACTTTAGATTTGAATATAGCCATAAAATTACTTGATAAGTTTGACGGAAATCAATCGAAAAGTTTTCTTGAATCGATTGATTACCTTTTCCAAACTTATAGTAATGTACCTCGAACAAAACATCTTAAGTTTTCTTAAGATAAGATTAATTGGTCCTGCACATGGATCTATAAATACTGCAAATTCTGTAGCAGGAGCGAAGGAACTACTTAAACAGAAGTTCGGAATAAAAATAACACCACAGGCTATCCAAAATGAAATGAGTAATACAAAACAAAAGCGAGAAACTGTATCAGAATTTGGTGATAAAATAAGTGCGTTAGCAAGTAAACTTGCTGCCGCTTATGTTTCACAAGGAACATTTAGTGAGGCAGCGACAGCATCCGACCTATTTGTATGAATTCCCTCAACAAAGCACACACACACACCCGAACCTCTTTCCCCAAAAAAAAGAAACCCACCCCACCTAACCAAAAAAATATTACATACGTTGGAAGTTTCTCCAACGACATCTACTAACTCGGAAAATGTATTATATTTTCAACAAGAAAAATTTAGGAGTAATTTTCACACATGGAGAGGCCGAGGATCTGAAAGACAACGAGGTTTCTCCAGAGGACGTGGTAATTACCGTGGAAGAAGTGATTATCACCAATCAAATCGTAACAGAGGTAATTACCGAGGAAGAGGTAATTACCACAATACCGATCAAAGACCCCAAAATAATTATTCGAATTCTCCAACAGACAAAACTCAGATAGACAACAAGGTCAAAGAGGAAGGAATAGGCAAGCCAATATAGTAGCTGGAGACTACCCGGAACAAGCAGTAAGGGAAGAAGAGGACGTTGCAAACGTCATTGATCTTTTTCGTGACTAACGGACGAAAAAGACTACCTACCATCCATATGACAATAGAAAATGAACAAATACCATTTATACTTGATAGTGGAGCTAGTTGTTCAATTATTGCTGTACAACTGGTTTCATCAACATTAAAAATCAACAGAAACGACACAATTAAAATTCGAGGTGTTAACGGAAACACGACAGCAAGAGGAAGTATTAATGTAAACCTCAATTATGGAGATTTATCATTTCAACAAAAATTATATGTTGTAAATGATTTACCTCCTAATGTACCAGCACTACTTGGTACAGATTTTCTATTAAAATATGAAGCGACACTGAATTTTAAAAAAGAAGTACAATTATAGTTACTGTAGGTGGTGATAGGGTAGAATTACCTGTAAATTCTCCACTTGCAGCTATGATATGCGTACCAGCAAGATCAGAAATAACAGCATTTTTAGACGTGGATTTCAAAACAGAACACGTTTTGTTAAATGAAGAAATTAAACCTCATGTATTCATTGCAAACACAATTGTTAGACCTATAAATGGGAGAATACCGGTAAAAATTTTAAATGTATCAAACAAACCAGTAATTTTGAATGAACTGAAACCAAAAATGAACAAACTTGAAAATTATGACATTATTCAATTGAAAGAACTGGAAGAAAACACAGAAAGAGCAAATAAATTGTTAAAGGAGTTGAAACTCAACCATTTGAAAGGTGAAGAAAAAGCTATTATTTCCAAAATATGCTTAAAATACAAGGACATATTTTACCTTGAAGGAGATAAATTGACGGTAACAAAAATTTTTACACCTTGAATTGCCGTAAAAGAGAAAACACAGCCGGTTTATACAAAACCATACAGGTTACCAAATTCTCAAAAAGACGAAGTAGCAAAACAAATTAATAAAATGCTAGAAAACAATATAATAGAGGAAGCTAAGTCCGAATGGAATAGCCCTGTACTTTTAGTACCAAAAAAAATCATATAATGATGATAAAAAATGGAGACTAGTAATAAACTATCGAAAAGTTAATAACGCAATCCAAAATGATAGGTTTGAACTTGGTAACATAGAGGATATTATAGACTCGTTGGCAGGAGCCAACCGTATTTTACACATCTTGACCTTTCTCAAGGATACTATCAATGTGTAATAGATTCTGAGAGTCGACCAATAACAGCTTTTACAACAGCCTCAGGTCAGTTTCAAATGACTAGGCTACCGATGGGTTTAAAAATAAGTCCATCGACTTTTTCAAGGCTTATGACAGTTGCGATGTCTGGCCTGTGTATGGAAAAATGTCTAATTTATTTAGATGACATAATAATCTTCGGAAAGACACTAAATGAACATAGTAAAAATCTTATTTCAATTTTTGAAAGACTAAGAGGAGTGAATCTCAAACTTAATCCTTCAAAATGTAATTTTCTAAAACAAGAACTAATTTATTTAGGACATTTCATTTCAGCAGAAGGAATTCGTCCTGACCCTTCAAAAGTAGAATGTGTGGAAAAACTGGCCTACCCCAAAACGGCAGACGACGAAGTAAAAGCGCTTCGTAGCATTTTCCAATTATTATAGAAAACATATAAAAGATTTTTCAAAAATATCGATTCCATTGAATAAGCTGACTAAAAAAGGAGTTCCATT